>JBBPTW010000628.1:0-11039 GCA_038094575.1 Phylloporus cf. nigrescens
GACGAATGATGGGGTGCAAAAACCTGTCCATTTGGAACAAGGTACAAGATTTTTATAGTCCGGGCATACCCTGCGACTAAGTAAGGTACAGATGAGAATAAAGTGACAGCATCAGTCAACTGCCAACGGTATCAAGAAACGAAATATGAAGTTAGAATTTAAGTGACAGCTCAAGTCCGGTGCTGGTGGTATCAAGGTACGAAGTGAGATGAGACATGACCTGAACTCAATAGAGAGAATAAACGTACGAAGAGCTCACGAACCATGCGGGCATACGAAGACTGATTAGTCCGTACAGTGGTCGATAAGTCTATATAAGTAAGAGAGAAACAAAATAAAAAATGAAACGTAGAGAGCAGAACGGGTGACTGGATGAGTGACCGGATAATGTACCAGATGTGTAGTCCAGTGTTAGTCCAGTACCGGGATAAACAAATATGTACTTGATCGCGAGCGGATAGACGCGGGACACTAAGGGACGTTTTGAAGGACACTCTTGGACACTATAGGAACCTAGAAAGACAGGGGACAAGCCCCTACGAACGTAAGGAGCACTGAGCTCCTACAACACCTGCATCCACTCCTCAGGCCTGTTGACCAGTGCTGGCAAGACAGCAGGCCCTTATACTGCTGACCAGGCCCCCTCCTCACTGTTGCTGAGCCCCCTTCATCAGACAGGAGGGGGCAGCCTCCTTGTGATGGCGATGAGTCCAGTTGTCTTGCTGCACACACAGTGCTCACTGGCACTGCTTGAGAGGGAAACACACAACACCTGCATCAAGATCAGACAGAAGAAGATGGAAGGAAAGGGCATGGTGAGATCCTACCCATGCCAGGTGCAGAACTACCATGTGTGGTTTGAGCAGGAGCAGTCACAGATTGCTGTGGCTGACCCATCATGTGTGGTGTTGTCTCCATTTCCCATCACTGCTGCCAAGGTGGCAGCCTTCCTCCATCATGAGTCCACTCACAAGAAGGTATGTCCAGCAGCCTTGGTGCTGCCTGCCCTCCTGGCATGCCTCAACTTGCAGTTGCTGACCCAACTTCCTCTCTTCAGCTCAAACATGGGAGCAAGTCCGAAACAATTGAAGGCTCCTCCCTGGGCAAGTCTCATATTGCCCAGGTCATCAACGCACTGAAGAACCACTGGCTCAACCATGAGCATGAGCATCCAAGGGATCACGAGACCAGGATGAGCCTCTGAAAGGATATGCACATCCGAGCATTTGAATCTGCCTCAAAGCACAATGAGCTAAGCAGGGTTGAGAGGTCACAGGCTATCAAGGCTGCTGGGGCCACCTGCAACACATACACAAATGAGGAGCTTGTGTGGTACTCACTCTGGGCACTGACTGAGTTCTCAGGGAAGCAGCAGGTCTTTGTTGGTCTGCATGACCATGCAATGCTGCTCCTGTTGGCAGCAACAGCCTTCTATGGGGAGAGTTGCTGCATGCTCCAGTGATCTGACCTGTTTCTGACCACTGTGCCCTTGGACCAGATGACCCAAGTTGAGGTGAGTGCCTGGCTGACACTATGCCTGCACTGTCTCACTCCCCACATGTAGTGGGCCTTTCACAGGTCCTTGCTGCCCTTGCTGACAATGCAAAGCACAACCAACATGGGCATGTGGATGAACATGGTATCATCCAACACTCCCAGGTGGAGCTCTGTGCTGTGGGAGCCCTTGCATTCATGTTCTTTGGGCACTTCCATGTCCTGGACCATATGCCTCCAAGCTTTGCCCCTGGCTTCACCAACAAGCAGTATGGTGAATATGGACATCAAGAGTGGTACTCCCACCATGTCTTCCATACTGGGTCCATAATGAGGGAGATGTTATATGACAGTGAGCCTCCTTCTATCCCTGACTTGTGCTGAGCCAGCAATATGGTGCTGATGGAGAGTGTGTCCCCTATAGACCATCATGAGCGCATCATGGTCATGCACAAGAAGAATAACATTGTTATTACAAAGAAGATCCATGCTGGCTGCCACTATGCAGCCCTGACTGCATATGCACATGGTGCCACCACAAGTGGCACCAAGGCCCTTGGTGGATGGAATGAGAGTGACTCATTCAATTTTGTTTATGACTGTGCATTCTCTCTGGATGCACTCCTAGAGACTGCAATATTCAATGGCTGCTACCCTGAGCAGTATGCACTTCCATGGGGCTGCCTGGGTATGTTGTTGGCTGTGGATGATGAGATGATGGTTGACATGCATGTTGACACCTCCAGTGCCCCCCCAAGATCTGCTTGGCCAGATCTTTCCATTTATTGAGTCAGTCCAGGCAGAACTGCAGGACTGTGTTCAGAGCTCATCATTGTTAATTGACATTGCTCTAAGGCAGTTTCTTTCTGTCCTCATGTGATTCTGCACTATTCTACTCCAGGATGGTGCTATTCGATACTTTCAATATCCTCAATTGCCTATCTTCCAGTTCCACCCCTTCAGCACCCCACAGTTCCATGCCTTTGCTGGTCAGTCAGTCCAGCAGGTGGCAAGTGCAGAGGAGGCCTCCCATCTTGCTTTCCAAAACTTACCACATCATCTTGTTGCAAGCCTGCAAGGGATTGTCACCAATTTGTCCTTGGAGCAACAGGCCCAGTGAGCAGAGAATGAAGCCCTTCATCTTGAGGTGCAGAAGCACGTTGCTGTGCAGAACATGCTACTTGCCGAGCTTGCAAAACAATGTTCAGGCCAGAGGGCCCTCATTGGCAGGAGCCAAAGTATGTCACAGGGTATGTGTAGTATTAACATCATTGTTGCAGTGACAATATGGCTCATAAATCACTTGCAATTTCCATGCCAGCTTACAGCTGCTTCTGAGTCTTTGCCACTAGTGTTTGAGCCCACTATTGCTGTCAGCCCCCCTATTTCTCAGGCAGCCACAAGTCTGGAATCCTTGGCTTTGGATGATGTTGGAGCTCCAGTTCCAGCAGGAGCTTTGCAGGAGAACCAGGCCCCCTCCAATCAGGTGCCTACATCCCAGGCTGACTTGGATCCCCCTTCCTCTAAGTCTGATTCTGCACTATTGGACCCAGGTTCAGAGGCTTGGGGAGCTCTCATGAGGTGCTATGGCAACATGCACCTTGATGTCCACAAATGGGAGTGGAGAGATGGTGACTGGCTGCCATACTACTGATACCAACCAGTTCATATGATCACAGAGCTATGGACAGAGCATACAAAGGGCTTTGGGGGATGTCTTTCCACCTGAGAGCTTGGAGAATGGTGGAGTGCAAAGTGGTGGTGAAATGAGAGTAGCCTGAAGACTGAGGGGGAGAGGTATGCAAAGGTTGTTCTGCTTATCCAAGAACTGGCAGCCAAGCCTGACTGGAATGTGCCCCTGGCATTGAGATTCATCAAGCAGAAGTATGAGGGCAATCCAGCCTATCTTGGCAGGGTTCATATCTTTTGTGACTACCTTCAGAAAGACCATGGTGCAGGCTACAAAGCTGTCTTGGAGGCTGCTGCAAATTACCCTTGAATAGATTTCTGGTGACCTTAGCTCTGATGCTTCATAATTCTTTCTCTTCTTTCTCTTCTTCTTCTTCTGCTATCAAGGGGGAAAGAGCCTCAAATACTTTTAATACTCATTGAATCCCTACAGTATCATATACTGATGGCCTGAAATTATGATTACAGTTGCCTGTCATCCTCCTCTTTCAGCCTACACAGCAGCATGCATGCCCCAATCTTGAACATCCGGTCACAACACATGTTGATGACATGCTGCCTTGGTGAGGAACCATGTTCACCATACTTGCACAAGTGCACAACAGCCTGTGTTGCCTCAGACATCCATGTAGCACCAACTCCCAGTGCTTGCCAGACTTCACCCTTCCATATCAGCCTTGAGTGCTTCCACTGGTGGCCATCTTTGTGAACCTGCACTGGGGACACCATTCAGCTGTGGTGCTCTGAGAACAAGCAGTGAACTGCCATGATGTCACAACATTGGCATTTGTCTGCACATGGTGCTGGCCTTGCTTGAATGCAGCATAACCCTCCTGCATTTCAGCAACCTCCTTCAACCACTGGACAACTTGAGACTTGAGCAGTGGGGCTGACTCAGCTGGTTTGCCCTCTGCAACCATGCTCAAGGCAGGGAAGTGGACCCCAGTGGGTGCAGCTAACCATGGCATGAGGCAGAGGGAGACTGTGAGCTTGAGGGTGTTGTCACCCAGGTCAAGATGTCTAAGTGTGCTCTGATGACATTCAACCCCATGGTGGCAGCCTTCAGATGGTAGCTGTACTCGGAATGTAGCAGGTCTGAGTAGGAGATCTTCATCACACCTAAGTTTACCTCAACGACTGGCATCCAATAACAAAGGGTGAGTGGGCCTATCTGAGATCTGAAGGACCTACAAGGCCAGCTGCTTGATCAGCTGCTGGGTGTCCATCCACCACTTGCATGCAGGGGCACTGTTAGCCCATCTGATGTGTGGGACCTCAACTAAGTATGTATTTCATTGGTCCTCAGCGTTGGGAGAGACAAATATCATGTAGATGTTTACCTTGATGCTTTCAGCAGCACCATTATTGTTGTTATCATTGCTGTTGTTGCTGTCACTGTTCTCATTGCTGTTATTGTTCTCGTTGCTATTATTGTTCTCATTGCTGTTATTGTTCTCATTGCTGTTATTGTTCTCATTGCTGTTCTTGTTCTTGTTGTTCTCATTGTTCTTGTCATTATCACCCCAGTCCCAGCATTGGCTGTCCTCGAGCTGGAGTCCTGGGCTCACTTGACTGCTTCCCAGGCTTTCTCCTGTGGTCGGCTCTTCCTTATTGCCAGATATGCAATCTTCAGTGGAAAAGAAGAAGGAATTGATTGATCAGTTTGCATGAAGGGGGGAAGGTTGGCACCCACTGTTCTGTATACCAGGGGGTAGAAGAGGAGGGAGGGACTGGATGATCTCCACCTCCTTCATGAAGCTGAATGCATGGTTAAGAAGGACCTGGTGCATCTGGTTCATGTTTGTCTTCAAGGTGAACCAACACCTGCTATCGTGGTATGGCCACTTCTCAACCTGTCTCTGGACCATCATGACAAGCTCCTTGTGGTACCTGTCTTGGCTGCACATGCTGATGGTGCCCATCATGTCAACATTAGTTGGTGGCTTCCTTGAGGCATGCATGATTCCACTTACAGGTCATTTGTGTCATATGGCACCTTAATCATCTCCTGTACAACCACCCATTTGTAACCATTGCTCACTCAAACCATCTTGAGCATCATTGCTGTCACAGCAGCTCCGGGCTGATCTCTCACATTGGGTGGTGTTGGTGTGGGCAGCAGTGCTGCTGCCATTATAGCAGTGGTAGTCACATCACATGCCATTATTTTGATTTTGATTTTGATAGGATGGTGATAGGATCAGCTGCAATCACCTTTGGTGGGTGGTGGTGGTGGTGGTGGTGGTGGTGACCATGAGGACAGGAGGGAGTGGATGGGGCCCTGCCCCTGTTGTTGGCTGCAGAGGGCTCACTCCTCATCCCCATCTCCTTTGCATTCCTTCTGTTTGTTGTGTTGCCTTTGAGTGGGAGTACATGGGGGGCAAAATATATATTTGCCCATGAAGTCAACCACCCTCATGAGGACAGACTGTGGGAACCCAGATCACCACATATCACCACAGTGGCCACCACATGCCAAATACATGCATATATATGCACATATCACAAGAGTAATTTTATGCAACTGTGAGAAAAATATAGTTTGTGCATCAAGCTCAGTGTGCAAACCTGAAATAAACCTGAGAATCCCATCATAAAAGTGAAGATATTGTTGGACAACTTCTGAAGCACTAATAAAGACTATTAGTAAAACCATCACATAGAAAGAAATTTCTGTTTCATACAACGAGTCATCAGTTTTCATGCCTTTGTTACACTGGATGCCAACCAGGAATGCTTTCTCTGGGACTGTAAAGTGATTCAAGAGAGCAACTGCCTTCTTCTCAGCTATCTGATAGATCTCCATTTCATTCTCACCAGATCTACAAAATTATATCAAAGTATAGATTAAGTGGAAATTCAAGTTATGACATACTTAGATTTTTTAGAATAACCACCAGCATTGCTGAGAGCATTGAGGAGATCATCTGTCTTGTATTTCTTGCTGTTGGATTGTGTATTATTGACTGATGCTGTCTCAGAGGACTTTGACTATGCCTTGGGCAATATAATATGGGGAAAAAATAGAGATGTGAACACACTAATCAGTCAGATAACACTTTCATTTGTCAACAAGGTCAAACAAACTTACATAGCACTACAGGAAGATTTGTCATATCCAAGATTCCCATGATTCAGTCCATGATCAATGAGATACGACCACTTATTTGAACCTCCATATTCACATCCACCAAAAAAATATGGATTTTACCTTATGTTCACACTGCCATACCCAGGTCTGCTCACAGGGCCTTTCACTCCATCTCAAAAGATGGTATAAAGCCAGCACCTCTAATATGACTGAGCTTCTTCAATGACCTCAGGAATATATTCCACAGGAGGCTAAACTATGTCCTACAGAAGGGCAAGGCTCACAGCCTGAGTCATATGTAGCACAAGATTCTGGGCTAGACCTGCTGGGCACTCACCAGATTTCAATCAGGAGGATCTTCATGGCTTTAGTGCTGCTTATGAGGCAAAATGAATGGATGCAGTGGCTCAGCAAGTGGCTGGTAGTAATCCTGAACCAGAATCTTCTTAGTTTTCAGCTTTGGATGGCTGGTATCATATCTCACTCAAGATACCAGTGCCCAGTGAGGAAGGATACCCATCTAAAACTGATGTTTCTAAGTTCACTGTCAAAGGTCTTCATTATCAAAAGTTTACAGAGGTTGTCAAATTAGCATATGAAGAGGTGGCTGCAAAATTCTTCCATATAACACCTTTCAAAGTATTCTGGCAGCCTGACAAGAGTCAACCACCTGAATGGATCATTTCTGAACTATACACAGCAGATGCCATGTTAGATGAACACACAAGGATCACTGCCAAATCACCAGTGCCTGGGTGCACATTGGAGACCATTATTGCAGCCATTATGCTATGGTCTAACTTGACTCATCTAGCAAATTTCGGAAATGCTGCACTGTGGCCAATTTACATGTTTATGGGCAATCTCTCAAAATATGCCCATGCAAAGCCAACATCATTCTCAGCTCACCATTTGGCATATATCTCAAAGGTATGTCATATGCACAATTTTTTATCCCCATGATACTAATAAATATCTGAGTTATCTGATATGATACAGAATTTTTATTTACAAACATTTCATTGCAGTGCAACAGCCACTACACTCACACATATCAAGCATGAGATCATGCAAGCAATGTGGAAATTTCTTCTCAATGCTGATTTTATTCATACATATCAGTATGGAATCGTGAAAAAGTTTCCTGATGGCATTTTTCAGTGTGTCTTCCCTTAGATATTTACCTATGCTACAGACTATCCAGAGAAGTAAACCACTGTTTTGTATTTCTATTTTTACTCAATTTCTCTTCAATAGAATTTTACTGGCATGTATGAAATTTCTTGAGAGATGTCCTTGCCCCCAGTATCTTGTCGAAAAAGATAAAATTGACCATCTGGGTAGTAAACACAATAATTGGTTTTGTATCCACAAACACAGAACTGATAATCAGCAATGACAAAACTGGATCAAGATTGTTCACAAGATAATCTTTGTTCAAGCATGAGGTATAACAAGTCAAGCTATTGAGAAGCTTATTGGAGGGATTTCTCTTGCTTCAATTTGGGTAGGAAGATCTTTTTCTCAACTTTCTAACAATTTAGATCAATTTTTGGAATGCATTCTCAGAGAGGCTCTCAGCTTTTGGATTCAACTACCATACCATGCTGGTGCCTAACTTTATGCATGAATTTGAGCTTGGGGTATGGAAGGCAATTCTCACCCATTTACTTCAAATTCTATATGCCTATGGGCATGAAACTGTTCAATCACTCAATCAATGGTGAGCTAGCTGTAAATATCTCATAATAATTGATCTAAGGACCTCTGCAGCTATTATAAAATATCCATGTTTGGGCATGACACCATATGCAAATTCAGTACCAATGTGTCTGGGTTGACAAAGCTCGCAGCGTGTGACTTTGAAGACCTGCTTCAGGTTGGCAGTTTTTTTTCCTCATTCTTTGGGCTAATTGATAATTATTGTTAGTGCTCAATACCAGTATTTGAGTGTCTTCTTCCTGAATCATTCAATACCATCATTCTCGATCTTCTCTTTGAACTTGCAATGTGGCATGCATTTGGCAAGTTGTGTCTGCACACAGAGACAATATTTAATGGCTTCAATAATTGCATAAGCCAACTTGGGAAAGTCCTCTGCAAATTCCATAGCAATATTTGTAGCAAATTTCATACATCTGATCTACTGTGGGAGTTGGCTACACATTCTCGCCAACAAAGTACATGCACTAGAGAGGGCAAGCAGAAGCAGAATGAGTGCAATGCCCCAAAGCAACAGACCTTCAATATGTCAACATACAAGCTCCACACACTTGAAGACTATATCTGATCTATTTGGCTTTTTGGCACAATGGACAATTATTTGACACAGGTAGTAGGTATAGTACCTTACTCCATCTGATTACTAACAACCTTGAAATCCAATCAGGAAGAGCTCAAACATCATTGTGTGAAACACTTCTATGCACAAACAAACAAGATCAACTTTACACATGATATCACAAAGCAACAATATTGAGAGAGGTTACTTCGTAGGCTACAAGACATTGAAGATAAATGTCATCATGATAACTTCAAGGCTGTCACAGTTCTGAATAGACCTTTTGTTGATCAAGATCTGCTTTTATGCTGTTCTCCCAAAGTGCACTACTAGATGTCCATCTCTCAACAGTATTATTGGGATATTGCCAAGTAGTATGGGGAGAATCAAGACAACCCTGCAGTGAAGGTTTGGACAAAATCATTAGCCAGTTATATCATGTCCTCATAATATATATAGAATTTTCTACCAAAGCTCAAAAACCATTTCTTGTTATGCCTGATAGGCAGTGGATATGACAGCAACGAGACAGAGTTCACTGTGCATCAATGGAACATGGTTACCTTTGTTCAAAACAGAATTTACCAACACAAGGTCATCCAGGTTAATTACACCATGTATGACTTATGTAGAGCTCAAGATGCTCTTAACCCATGCACACACATGGATGTGATGGTTCTCGCACACAAAGATAAGACTAATCACCCCCACTACTGGTATGCTCAAATCATTGGAATCTTCCATGTGAACATTTGCTATGATGGCAGAGTTAGGTGCATGGATGTTTTATGGATACGATGGTTGGCACAGAGCATGGATACCACATCTATTTGGGCCATGAAATGGCTTCTGCAGGTCAGGTTCTATGATGGCACTGACCTATTAGCATTTGGCTTTCTTGACCCTGATTTAATCATTCAAGGAGTGTCAGGTCCGAATCCTCCAAACACTAGTCCAATGGAGTCTGAATGGATTGGGAAGGGTAAGAACAGAGGTGAATAGGGTTGGACAGAGATGGTGTGAGATGTAGGACTTGGCACAGGACTTTTATGTCGCACCCTTGCTCAAGTCCAGTCCTTTATAAGATCAGAGTGTTGAGATAGGAGGGAACAGAGGTTGGAGGTTGAGTGAGGATGAGACTTAGAGATGAGACAAGTGAGAAGGTAACTAAGTCGATATTTGTACTGAGGAGTTACAGGAGAAAAGTATCAACTTATATACTAGGGGATTGGGTTGGAGGTCGGAATAAAGAATGGAGAGAAACATAAGGAGAACAAAGGAACATAGGATCATAATGGAGAAGATACATGGTGTGGCATAACGGAGTCAGGAACATATTTTGACCAGAGCTAATACTAAATAGGGCATATGTAATTAGAATGATGACAATAAGAAATGGAGAATGCTATCTGATATAAAAGGAGTTAGGCCCGAATGAAGGGACAAAGGCCCAGAGTAACTCCAGCATGGAATGAGAGAGTGACAAAGTACAATACCAGAGTTGGTCAGGGCAGTATCAGAGATGAAGGCATAGGGGTCAGGAATGATCATGACAGTGCCCCCAATTAGGGCTGAGCCCTCAAGGCTGGAGACAATTCACTAAGTCTTACTTTGTCCAGAATGGTCCGGTGGAGGTGGGCATGTCAGGAGTTTTTGGCAGAGTCTGAATATTACTGACCAGGGTTAAAAATGCTTACTTCATCAGCTAAGACTTCAACAACAACAACTTCTTCTCTCGCCACAATGTTGAATGTCAATAATTGCAACAACTCCGGAGATGACAGCAAGGTGGTGCATCTGGAAGTGGCACTTGCAGTGGCAAGAAGGCGGCAAGAAGAGCACGAACATGCCCAACACAAAGCAGAGGAGAAGGTGCATCAAGAGTGCAAAGAGGTGGAGGCATGAGCACATCAAGAGTGCAAAGAACATGAGTGGAAGGCACATTATAAGATAGATAAAAGGTGTGAGGGGTGAAAGGTGGGTGCGAGTAAGACTCGACCCAAGGGGTTCCTGGTAAGGTTAGTGAGTGAGAAGGGGTAGCTATGATAGACCTTGGTGTGTGTGGATGAGTCCAGACAATTCCAGACTCAAGAGAAAAGTGGACCAGAGTGTCCAGAGCGTGAGAAACCGGATTGCAGAGTTTCCGGTAGCGCGGGAAGACCGGATAGAGGGTGTCCGGTGTAATCCGGAGCGCGGGAAAACCGGATAAAAGACCGGATATGAAGCAGATAGTAAGAGATGAGGACGAAGACAGACGAAGATGGTGAACTGAGCACCCCAATGACTACACAAAAGAGCCAAACGGAGGGTATGTTGAATGGCGGGACAAAAACCAATCAAACTCAGCTGGCATTCAATATCCTAAGTACAAGACTTTATAGTCTGGGCATACCCATGACTCAGGCACTGATGTAAATAAACTAGACAGCACACATGTGCTACTGTCAATGGTAACAAGGAGATGAAATGAGATAGAATCTAATC
>JBBPTW010000629.1:0-11009 GCA_038094575.1 Phylloporus cf. nigrescens
ATCTCCTAGTATATAAGTTGATACTTTCCTCCTGTAACTCCTCAGTACGAATATCGACTTAGTTACCTCCTCACTCGTCTCATCTCTAAGTCTCATCCTCACTCAACCTCCAACCTCCGTTCCCTCCTATCTCGACACTCTGATCCTATAAAGGACTGGACTTGAGCAAGGGCGCGACATAAAAGTCCTGCGCCAAGTCCTACATCTTGCACCATCTCCGTCTGACCTTCTTCACCTCCGTCCTTACCTTTCCCAATCCGTTTGGACCCCATCGGACTAGTGTTCGGAGGATCCGGATTTGACAGCTGGGTCTACTTGCCGCATGCATGGGTTGTCTATCCTGCTTAACACAGCACCAGTACTAGACTCTCTGACCCCAGTTATCCCAAGATCTTCGAAAGCTCTAATTAAAGAGTCCCGGATTGCTTGTATTCAGTTATTTCTCAAGACTCACATTCAACCTCCTGATATTGCCAACTCTGACTACCAATCTTTCATCAATTCTGTCACTCATTTCTTCTTACTGGGGAATGCTTTGTACCGTCAAGAACCCCATGGCCATCATCAGTTGGTTGTTCCGGTAGAACGCCATTACGGACTCATTCAGGAGGTTCATGATAACCTCAGGCACAAAGGTGTCTTTTCTGTCTGGACTCAGTTGCTCCTTCACTTCTGGTGGCCCATGTTAATCAATGATGTCAAATGGTACATCAAGACTTGTCACAAGTGTCAAATCCAGCAAACTCAAAAAATTCACATTCCACCCACTGTTCCGGTCGTGGGTGGACTCTTTCGAAAAGTCCACATTGATACTATGGTTATGCCTAAATCCAGCAGCTACTGGTATATTGTTCAGGCTCGCTGCACTCTGACAGCTTATCCAGAATGGAGAATGCTATGCTCAGAGAATGCAGCTGCTATTGCATCTTTCATTTTCGAAGATATCCTTTGTCGTTGGGGTGTCGTCTCTGAATTGGTTACTGACAATGGCTTGCCTTTCGTTCAAGCACTAAATACTCTATCTGACTGGTATGGTATCTGGCATATCTGGATATCCCCCTATAACTCTCAGGTGAACGGCGTCATTTCGATGTCCGGGAGGCCATTGTTAAAAGTTCCCTGGGAGGGGAGATTCACTGGCTGCTGACAGCTCACTCTATTTTTTGGGCAGAGTGTGTTACTATTCTGAAGTAGACCAGACTTTCTCTGTACTTCATGGTAAAATGCTGCTATGGACTCATTTAGGAGTTTTATGATAGCCTTGGACACAAAGGTGTCTTCTCTGTCCAGACTCAGTTGCTTCTCCACTTCTGGTGGCCCATGTTGATCGACAATGTCAAATGGTACATCAAGACTTGTCACGAATGTCAAATCGGGCAAACTCAAAAAATTCATATTCCACCCACTGTTCCAGTTGTGGGTGGACTCTTTCGAAAAGTCCACATCAATACTATGGTTATGCCCAAATCTGGTAGCTACTGGTATATTGTTCAGGCTCACTGCGCTCTGACAGCTTATCCAGAATGGAGAATGCTGTGCTCAGAGAATGCAGCCACTATTGCATCTTTCATTTTCAAAGACATCCTTTGTCGTTGGGATGTCGTCTCTGAATTGGTTACTGACAATGGCTCATCTTTCGTTCAAGCACTAAACACTCTATCCGACTGGTATGGTATCCGGCATATCTGGATATCCCCCTATAACTCTCAGGCGAACGGCATGGTTGAATGGCATCATTTCAATGTCTGGGAGGCCATTGTTAAAAGTTCCCTGGGAGGGGAGATTCACTGGCTGTTGACAGCTCACTCTGTTTTTTGGGCAGAGCATGTTACTATTCTGAAGTCGACTGGACTCTCTTCATACTTCATGGTGCACAGAGTTAAGCCCCTCTTTCCTTTCGATCTGGCAGAGGCCATATTTCTTGTCCCAGCTCCTGATTCTGATAAAGTTCCTAGTTCTGACCTGATTGCTTGGAGAGCCTCACACCTCCAAAAGCACCAGGAAGATATCAAGTCTATGCACAGAAAAGTCTTCGCACTACGGTTCACATCCTTGAAGGCGCACTTTAAAAACCAAATCCGAGACTATGAGTTCTGTCCTGGTGATCTCATCTTAGTCCGGAATATCCAAATAGAGAAAGAGTTAAACTGGAAGACAAAACCATGCTACTTGGATCCAATGGTGGTTCTTCAAAGGACTACTGGAGGATCTTACTTGCTGGCAGAGTTGGATGGAGCCATCTCTAGGTTGAGGTATGCAGCATTTCGGTTGCTACCTTACTTTACAAGGACAAAGATCATGATTCTGGTATCTGGTCTCACCAGATTGAGCAACATGAAGTTGGATGACTTCAAGGCAGAAGATGACATCGAGTATGATGAGGAAGATGAGGAAGCAGTCTCTCAAGACTAGCCTTCCTCCACATAAAAATAACAATACCCAATTTCTTTCGCTACATATCTGCTTCCATCCCAGGTTTTATCCAGTGACTTCTGCCTTATCCCAGGTTTTGTCTGGTATTTCTTCCAAAAAAAAAACAAAACAAAAACAAAACAAAATACTAAAGAAACATCACAGACGCTCATACTATAGTATCTCTCGTTCCTTATTATCAAAAGACTAAAACTATAAAATGATGAAAACAAACAGAATACAGGAATCACTTTCACTTCGTTGAAGAGCTCTTATTTCATTTGCTTGCACAGATGCAGAATGTGCACTTTGTTTTTGACCTAGCTTCAATCCAATGTTGACTGGAACCAGACTCTTACAACCTGGTAGGAGAAGATGTTGAAAGATGCACAAAGAACAAAAATCAAGTGGAAACTTGTTATCCGGTGTCATGTCCCCAGCCTTTCTTTTTTAATCTGTTTCATTTTGGTTATTTTCTTTCTCTTATTTAGGATCTGGGCGGACTTGGACAATGGACACAGACACAGACACATGACATTCGATACAAATCATGATACAAGTACACTATGGGAGATGAACACAACAGTGTGATGACTTTTACCTACGGCCCACCTTTGTCAATCCTCTGTTCCCAGGTATGGCAGATGCTTGCCAATTCTGTGAGCACGTTCCCCATCTTCATCCCTGTGGTCGCCAACTGCACCTCAGCCTTCTTGAAATCTGCCTGCCACTGGAGCATCTCTGCCTCCAGTTTGGTGATAGCCAGCAGGCTGGCTTTATACAGCATTGTGCATCCATACATCTGGACCGTCACGTGTTGGATCAGCTGTTTCTTCTTGGGCAGTGCCTTCTTCACAGGCATGTTGTCAGAGTCTTCAACAACGATGGCTTTGTCGTTGTCTTCTGGAGTGGGCATTGCGTGATGCCTTAGTTTCGATAAGTGAACTGTCAACTAGTTAGCACTGCTGGTAACTTGCGATCCAGTTCACTTACTGGGTGCCTTTCCCTTGCCTTTCACATCCGTCGCCTTTTCCTTCTTCTGGTTCACCCAGTTTTGTCCCTGCGACTTCTCGCACCTCTCCTTCAGGCACAAGCACCTTGAGCAGGTGCAGTTTGGTGGCCCTTGGCAAACCTCTTTCGCCTTTGCACACTTGGTACATGGCTCGGCGTGTGTGATCATTCCAGCGAACACAGTCAGCAACACCTTCTTGATGGGAGGGGCCTCTTCTTCTTCACCATCATCTTTGTCTTCATCATTGTCATCCTCTATGATGGGGTGAGCTCACTGTTTAACCCGGTTAGTACTCGACCAGAATCAGCACTGGTGACCACATACCTTGGCATGAACTGGGCGTGATGGCCCAGCCTCAGAAATCTCAGTCATTGTCATTGCTGCTATTGGACACCTGACAATGGCAACTGCTCACTGTATGATCTCCTTGCTTGCTTCTGGTGTCCTCTTGATGGCCAGGTCCATCTGTGCCTTCATGCATTCCTGCTCTTCCCGTCGTAGATGCACCTCATCTTCCTCAGCCCATCAGCGGCACGCTTTGATCTCCCCATGCCATTTGTCAGACACCTTTCAAACCACTTCCATGCTGGTGATGACACACCCTTCAACATGAGCCTCTGCACCATGCTCATGCGCCTGGCGCAGGCAATCCTGTAAATCCTTCTAAAATGTTGGTTAATATCACTGAACATGGGTGAGAAGTTCTGTTATGTACCAGAACACCATCCCACCTCATCAACCACATCTCTTGCTCCTTGTGGAGTGTATCCTTGTCATCTGGAATTGTGAGGGCCTCAGTGTAGACCCATTCACCAGCCATCTTAAGCGTGTGCACTGCTTGGATGCACACCAAGTTCGGATCCTCTTGGGAGTTGAGGGTGAGGATGTCATCAATGGTTGAGTTGGCAGACATGGTGGTAAGAAGAGAAGAAGGGTGAGAGAGAGAAGTGAGAGAGATGTGACACAATGCATTGAGGTGAAACTCCACTGGCATTGTCATGTTTCAAGGTCCACCCTCAATATCTGGTCATGTGACTGACTGGGGACAGTCAGATTCTAAGTCCTTTGCAGATGTAGGAGCTTAGTGCTCCTTACATTTGTAGGGGCTTGTCCCCTGTCTTTCTAGGTTCCCATAGTGTTCAAGAGTGTCCTTCAAAACATCCCTTAGTGTTCCGTGTCTATCCACTCGTGATCAAACGGTTCTGGTACATATCCGGTTCTATCCAAAACTGGACTAACCTTCTGGGATACTATCTGGTGTCATATCCAGTGTTACTATCTGGTGATATTTTCGTTAATTCCTACTTCCCCCATTGATCTTTCTTCTCTTCTCATTTCAACTTGCTATCTGTCATTTATGCTTACTACTAATATCCTCCATGGCATGGTCCGAGACTTCTTTCAAATATTTAACTACTCCTTTCCTAGCTCAGTACCGGAATCATCTTAGTTGCTTCTGTTTGCTTGATACTATCAGTCCTAGACTTGCGCTATCATTCTTAATTGATTATAACTTGTTTTATCTTGTTTCCTTGAAACTGTTACCATTTGGTTTTATTGGTACCTTAAAGTCATGGGGAATGCCCAGACTATAAAATACTTATATTAGATGTTAATGAGATCTATCTGATTTCCCTTCCCATCTGTTGTCAGGCTCTACCGTGAGCTTTCATGATGTTTAACTCTCGGTTCCCACTCGCATTCGTCTTACTTTGTACTATCCACCTTATTGTCCAGTACTGGAATCATCTTTCCAGTTAAATATCCGAGTCCAGATTTCACCAGACTTGTTTATATGCGCTGTAGGAGCTCAGTGCTCCTTACGTTCGTAGGGGCTTGTCCCCTGTCTTTATAGGTTCCCATAGTGTTCAAGAGTGTCCTTCAAAACATCCCTTAGTGTCCCGCGTCTATCCGCTCGTGATCAAGTACGTATTTGTTTATCCCGGTACCGGACTAACACCGGACTATGTATCCGGTATACTATCCGGTCATGCATCCAGTCATGCATCCGGTCACTCATTCCGCTTTCTACGTTTTATTTTTATTTTGTTTCTTTCTTACTCATATGGACTTATCGACCACTGTACGGACTAATCAGTCTTCGTATGCCCGCATGGTCCATGAGCTCTTCATATGTTTATTCTCTCTATTGAGTTCAGGTTATACCTCATCTCACTTCGTACCTTGATACAACCGTCACCGGACTCGAGCTGTCACTTATATTCTAACTTCATATTTCGTTTCTTGATACTGTTGGCAGTTGACTGATGCTGTCACTTTATTCTCATCAGTACCTTACTTAGTCGCAGGGTATGCCCGAACTATAAAAATCTTGTACCTTGTTCCTAATGGGAAGGTTTTTGCACCCCATCGTTCGTCTCACTAAGTGTCAGACTCTATCATCGAGTCTTCATAACGCTTTCCCTCATCGTTTGTCTTTTGTCTTCATCGCTGTTCATCCTATCCGCCATATCCGGTACGCTATCCAGTACCGGAAACTACACATCCGCTTCACTTACGAGTCCGGAATCGACCGGACTTGTCCATTTGCGCTCAGGTCTTCTCGTAGCAACACCTTCTCACCCTACCAACCTTACCAAGGAACCCCTGGGATGAGTCTAACTCACACCCACCACTTTTATCATCACCCAACTTTTTATCTTTCTTATAGCGCTCAGGTATCATTGCAGCTACCCCTTCTCTCATATAACCTTACCAAGGAACCCCTGGGACGAGTCTAACTTGCACCCACCCCTTTTAACATAATCCAACTTTTTATCTTTCTTATACTGTTCAAGTGGTGAAATAAGTATATCTTGTTACCTATAGTAATCTTATCTTATTCAAGTTATCAACTCCAAGGGAAATTTTCAACAATGAGAATGGCCATAGCTGTTCTGAGAAGCAGATCAGGAAAGGAGGAAACTCTGCACCATGTATGAGCACTGTGGACAGGCTCCATGCTCAAATGGAAGCTGATATTAATGGTATTGCCACTCCTTCTAAGACTGTGATAGACCCAGTGCTGCTTAACAGTACTGCTATATCCAGTCCTTTGATCCAACCCAGGGCTTTCACTTCATTCATTCAAGACCAGTTCGCCATTGCAGAACAGGTCTTATCAATTTCAGGAAGAGATATAACCAGTTTGTCCACAGATCCAGTAGTTGGTCCCTTGAAATCTACTATACCATTAACTGTTTTACCTGCTTCATCCACATCCCCCTCCAATGAGCACCAGTAGCTGGGACTTCTGATAGCCCACTCTCAGAAGTAGACATATTCATGATATTGATGCCAATTACTAACCATCAGGTAAATCAAGGAAAATCTGCAAAAGCAAAAGACAAGTATCCTACTCTGCAAAATGAGGAATTGAAAGATGCCGTAGCCATTGAGGGCCACAGCAAGAGGTCAAAATGTAGCTGCAAATAGATGTAAGTAATGCTACCCTTCTAACAGTATTACTGACTCTTTTCACAGTTTTTTTTTCATTGTAGATCAACTCTTTTTCCTCCTGCACCATCTCAAGCATCCTACTTGCCATCTCCCTGCCCATTCCCTTGTGCATCATCTGCACTGTCCCAGTTATCATCAGGACCCCATAGTGTTGCCTTCACAGCTTCAACCATTTCTATCAATTCTTGTCATCCTTACAAGTCTACTTGTGATGGATGCTCCAGTTAACTTATTCACGTTTTTCACATTATTTAGACAGCTTCAGGCTTTGTTCTCTCCCACATTGTAAATTGGGCCTTTAGGATTTCCACTCCAGGTATACATTAATCTGTCTTTCATGTGTCATTATCAGACCCTTCAGCTGGCTCTACTATACTATTGGAACCTGTGTATACAGCAAGCACATAGTATATTGTCTGTAGCGATACAACCCAATATACTATATTGTGCTCTAATGTGTGTCAGCGAAAGGGATATAAAGTATTATATATGCTACTAGCTCTGGCAAATTGGTCAAGTTTATGTGCCTTAGGACTTCCTATACATTCTTGTATACTAACCCTTCTTATATTATAGCCCAAAAATGCTACTGAACAAGTATATTATCTCATAGCTACATATATTATATTATTACAACTCTACAATTTTTGTGATGCAGTTGAACCATTATTGCCCTCTCCTAGGCACAGAGCCTTAGTCCCTCTCTCAGAACTCTATACCTCCAATAAATCCCCCAATAGAGTTACCATCAGGGTGATCTCTGATGCTAAGGTCATTGCAGCCTCCTCTGGATCTGGCACTGTCATAGCTGTCTCTTAACCTACCATCCAACACTTTGAATGAGACTGCTGCTGATTCAAATGTGGTGATTCCTCTTGTTAATCCCCCAGCTCTCCCTCCTTCAATGGCATCTCTTCAACTGCCTCAAAATTTTTATGATGAGTGACTTATATATACTGACTGGTCAGAACAAGCTCACCAAGTTGGTGGTGGTTATTCACCCCATGCCTTCCATGTGCCTCAGCTAGGATTCTTTCCATATCATGGCAATGATGGCAGAATAGTCAGATCTGGTAGTATGGCAGATATGAGGTGCATGTACTTTGACACTGGGAATCCATGCAGGGCTTATGGAGGGAGTTTTAGGGGCCCATCTAATCAAGCCTTTCTGCATAGCATGCAACCCAGCCCCCACCCTCTCATGTCCAGCTGTCAGTCAAGCATAACTGTTACTGATGCTTAGCTTTCTGGAATTAGGCCTAGCCCCATTCCCATTCCCATTCCTGTCCCTGTCTCCATTCCTGGCCATAAATCCAGTATTCATCCACCTGACATACCTCAACCTACTTATTATCCTTTCCAGCCATCATTATGGTACTTTCTCTTGTTTCTGTGTTTCATAGCTTTACTTGTTGAGTGCTATGTGTTAGCTTTTTGAGTCACATGACAGGTCACACAGTAGGAACTGTTCTCTTATTCATAGTCATAGATATACAGGGCTATGAAAATGCAAGTATTATCTGCTGTGAATATGAATTGGGGGTACTACAAATGTGAACAGACAATTTGGGCCAATTAGTGGTCAGGTGAAAGAAAACATGCAGAAACAATGACATGGCAGGGCATGACAGTGGGAAAAGGGAAATAACAGAATACAATGAAGGAACTAGAGCATGAAAGATGGTAAAGCAACAGATAAGGGAAGACAGGGAGCAATGATGGGACATTAGGTTGCATCTGCAGAGAATCCATGGATCTTGAGCAAATTATGAGTGACCTAGGAACACATACCCATGTTACCTGTACCCATAAAGGATTTGTACCCACATCCACAGACATGGGTTCAGATATATGTAAAGAAATTGGCATTCATACTCATACCCAATGTGGATCAACTTACAGGCCTGACATGGCATATGAACAGACAAGGTGGGGGTGATAGGCAAGTGCTGGAGACTGTAAGCAGGCAATAGGGCCTGAATAGAGGCAGCAGTGGCAGTGATCGAGAGTGAGCAGATGGAGGTAAAGGGAATGGATGGTATTGATTATGAGTGATTGCACCTAGTGTGTGAAAGTCCAGTCCTAAGACCACCAAAGACCATTAACTGAACTGAACTGGACCAACTAGGACCATTCAGGACTGGTCCTAGTCAGTCCAGTTCAGTTCAGTTAATGTTAGAAAGTTCAATTATGGTCTTTCTAGATCTTGAAATCAAAAAGACTGTCCAAGACCCGTCACAACCAGTCTTTCTGGGCAACCCTGTTAGCCACCACTGAGGGGTACTTTCCATAATATTTTAATATTTTTGTCCATTTGATTACATTTTCTATCACTGGTCTCAACTTTATATCCCTAAAATACAACATGTCACCCAAGAATGGCTGTATCTTTGGTTTTGGTGAGTCAATAAACAAGACTAAGCATGTTATAGACTCCCAAGAGTAGGTAATACAACACGACCATACAGTACTAAGCGCCATTCCCACGTTCTAATACAGTAATTCAGTAATACATTTGATGTATAGATTTCCAAAATAACATGCAATGCAAGAATGAACATATCTTTTTACTGTGTGAACATAATAACAAGACTAAACATGTTATGGAAAGCCAAGAGCAAGTACTACAACCCGAGTGCGGGGTACAAAGTGTGATTCCCACGTCTACATATAGTAATTGGCCGGTCTTTCCAAAAGACTGGTTGCAACCAGTTGCAACTTTTAAAAGACTGTTTAGGACCAGTCCTAATTGGTCTTGGTCCGGTCTTTTGTGCTCTGGACATCCCCTAGGACCGGTTCAGTCTCGGTCCTACCATTTAGGGCAAAATACCAAATCAAAACTTTCACACACTAATTGTACCCATTACAGTGCCACTTGAACAACTGGTGGTAGGGGCAAGGTATGATCAGGCCAGGATGGATGGCACATGGGTGATGGTACAGATGGGGGAATGCTGTCAAGTGGGGGGAAAGTGGCTGGTTGATGGGGCCATGAGGTCAAGAGCAAGTGGATGACATTGAAAATAAGCAGTTGTGCTCATTTTGATGCTGTTCCAATGGCTGGGTCATGGACAGTGTCACAGGAAAGTGGACAGCATCGAGACCAAATGATCAGGTTCACTTCAATGCCATTTGGATGGATTGTGGCACAGGCATGGAGTTGGGGATGATGGGAGGGGGTGAGCATGAGTAAGCAACATCAAAACAAGTGGAATCTCACCAAGATGAATTGTAACATGGCACTGCACATTCAACAGGTTCAACAGATGGGAGGGTGTGGGAACAGAATGTAAGAAAGTAAATTGAAAGGACCTCCAGGGAGGCACAGATATAGTGCTGTGTTAGAGTATAGGTTGCAGTTGGCATCCATAATAGTTCCTGTGGATTGCCCAGGAACTCACGTCATACAACAAAGGAAGTGTCTGATTCCCCATATGCCACTCAGTGGGGCCCAGAAGAGAGGTTTCGTCCATGAGATTAGTTGTGCCTTGCACAGAAACTGGTCCCAGAGACCGTGAGAACTTCCCAGAAGTGCTGCCAAGGGTGTGGCAGTGATGATACCTTCCAAAGTTTTCATACTATGAAGAGCGGCTACTATCGCAACTGGACAAATATTTTTCGATACTGCCATGGGTTAGTTGTGATGTGGGTTTCGAATCAAACTTTAAAGCTTATATACATAGCCCTATAGCCTGATGAATTATTTTCCCGGCGCGCGCCCATGACCGGAATTAATCCATCAGATTATGATGCAATGCGCCCAAGATATATTGATATCCAGACGGTGGCGCCGTCTGCTATCATCCTACACAAATCAACTCATCCTACCGTGTTCAACTCTGTTTTTACGAGCAGGGTCATGTCAACCAATCTGTCCACGCGATACGGAGCGATATACGGATCGTTGTATTTTGCTTCTCTCATGGAGACGGCATTCTATGGCATTGCATGCATGCAGACGTGAGTACTATTCATTCTAAAATCTAACAGCCACAGAACGGAATGACTTTTCACTACTCGCATAGATACTTCTATTATGTCCAGTGAAGTCCACTTTCCGTGTTCCCATATTATCTTACCTCGCTTCGATTTAGCTATGAGAATGATCTTTCGTACATCAAGATCT
>JBBPTW010000630.1:0-10980 GCA_038094575.1 Phylloporus cf. nigrescens
TATCTGGCTCTTGGGACAAGACCATTAGAGTTTGGGATGCAACCACTGGGCAGCCTGTAGCACAACCATTCAATGGGCACAAACATTCAGTCACCTCTGTTGCTTATTCACCTGATGGCAGCAACATTGTCTCTGGCTCTTGGGATAATACCATTATAGTTTGGGATGCAGTCACTGGAAAGCTTGTGATGGGACCACTCCAGGGACATGGAGATGTGGTCTACTCTGTTGCCTACTCCCCTGATGGAACCACCATTGTCTCTGGCTCCTGGGACAAGACCATTAGAGTCTGGGCTGCATCAACTGGGAAACCCAGGGTAGGGCCACTCCAGGGACATACACATTCAGTCAACTCTGTCATCTATTCACCTGATGGTAGGAACATTGTCTCTGCCTCCCAGGACAAGACCATCAGACTTTGGGATGCAACTACTGGGCAGCTTGCAGCAGAGCCATTTCAAGGACACACAAGTTCAGTCACCTCAGTTGCTTGTTCACCTGATGGTAAAACCATTGTCTCTGGCTCCATGGACAATACCATCAGAGTTTGGGATGTAGCCACTGGAGAGCACATGGCAGGCCCATTCCAGGGACACACAGGTTCAGTCAATTCAGTTGCCTATTCACCTGATGGCTCCAAAATAGTTTCTGCATCTTTTGATGGTTCAATCAAAGTCTGGGATGTTCACTCCTTTGCTTCATTTGGTGATATTTTCAAGAAGAATGCCTGGATCCAATCTTCTGATGGGACTCACCTTGGTTGGCTGGCACCCTGGAATAGGAGCTCCTTTTATCTCCCTGTCCATTCTTAGGTGATTTCTCCTGATAGGCAATTCCATGTTGACATTGATAGTTCTTTGTTTGGAGAGTCTTGGACTTCATGTTGGATCTGACAACTTGTATTACCCCAGTCAGAAATACTCTTTAATATGGTTTCTACATTCCAATGACAACCAATAACCTTCACATTGCACTGGCATATATGTACTCTGTGTTCAGCATAAATGAAGTAGATTGTGCACATCCTACATATCCCTACACATCTATACTACACCCAAATGCTTCATGAGCACCTTCAGGCACTCTTTGGCCAATAGCCTCATATCCACCTTCTCCCTTCATTGGTTTGATCTTATGCATTCCTGCCTTTGCCCTGATCTCAACTACTTACTAGTCCACATGTAGCAAGTGTCTTTTGTAGAATTAGCATGATTTTGCACAATGTCATATAGAAGAAATAAAACAAATGCATGACAGATAATCATCAAACAACATCCACAACAAGCACAGATGGAGTAGAGTTGAATCAACAGCTAGTTGCCAAAGCCATGTCAGACAAACAAAAGAGTAAAGAAGGAATATGATAGAGGACCACAGTCCACAATTGTAGCTCAAACATGTATTTTGCACAACATGTACAATAGCTCATCCTCGTGTACCTAGACGAATCCAGTTCATCATTAATACCCTTGTGGAGCATCACACTCACCTCGGAGAAGGCAAACTACTCTTAACACTCCACTCCAAACTCGTCTGAGTGCTTCGGAAGTGTGATGAACTCGTTGTTCTTAAACCATACGAAATTGAACCCACCAAATTTTTCGGTAAATAGATGCCACTAGCACGCCTCTGATGAAGGTTGTTTCGAGGATGGTGTGGTGGAAATGGAAGTGGGAATCCCATCAAGACTCCCTGCCTCAGTAAACCTCTCTGTCGCGTCAAATTGGATCCTAATAATCTCCGGGCTCAGTTTGCACAACATGTTCACGCAGTCATGGAAAGCGGGATCTTCCAAGTTCTTGGACACCTCGAGCAGACGTTGAATCGCGAGCCGGACACTGCGGGGGTCGATGTCATACAGACGGACTGGTTTCGGGGCCTCGGATGTACCCTTTACTGACGCCCCAGGATCATCTTCTCTGTGGCCTGCTCAAAGCGTGAGCGACATTGTTAGGTGGAAACATTATATTTCCCCGACTTTGCGTGTTTCGGGGTGTTTCCTCTTAGGTTCGCTGGTTAAAGACTGCGATAGCGTGTCAGCGAGACTCGCTCCATGGACCGGACCTGTCGAACTGGAACACACCTGTAACTCTGTCCCAAGTCTGTGTCAGCATACTTCTTGACTCCGTCCCGTCGTTTTGAAGAGTGTTGTAAGAGAAAAAATGTCGTCGCGTTTATGTACCCCCCACCCACGGCACGGTTACTCGCATTCACTGAGAGCTACCATACATCCAATGTCCACAAGTTTTCCATGGATCTAGGAGAACCCGTTGTCAGCCCCCCAAAGACTCCCTTGATAGCAACCGGGAGCACGCCAATCATCTCTTCCACCGGACAAATCCTCCAATGACATCATCTAGACTTCGTCCAGCACACTGGGTTGTCATGATTTGATCCTTTCTTTTAGGGTAATGGCCGGACACGAAAGGCCTCTTCAGGAATGGTTTGGTTGAGGCCGTTTCCATTCGATCGCCTGAGCCACGACGAGGGCTCCTCTCGAACTCGGTATGTGACGTGACAGACGCGCTGTCCCAATACTCAGTCTCGGCAACTTCAACACGAACGGAATCAGGAACCAACTGCGCTTGATTCATACAGGACCATATATATATATTATCGTTCCCAAGATGAATTCCAAGCTTGTTGCAGGTCTACCGGCCCGGATCCACAGGACCACCCCAAGTTCGACCGTGTTATCGTTTTCAGGCAGTGCTTGTTGCTCGATCAACCTTGCAAGCTGAACGGAGGGAATGTTGCGATCGACATTAAAAAGCGGACAAGACCAAGAGATGATGGCGTTTCCGATGTTGGTCAAAGCCAAGACTGGTAAGTCGTGTCATCGAAATAAGGTTCGGAAACAGGTTCGTATAGAACGCCGGATAATTGCGCTCCCTGCCACAAACCGCAAACCATATATGGGCGCCAACGCCTCGCGGACCTCGATCACCCTTAGACTGAATTGCGAGTCGCGTGCTTTTGAAACGCAATAGTCAGGCAAGAAAAGCCACGGCAAGGGCCGTGATGACAGATGAGAGTAAATTGATCTGCTGGCGTGTCGGTAGGAGAAGCAGGATTCATACGAACCTGATTGTTGGTCAACACGTTAATGCCGCTGACCACTTTGATCGACTCATTTTTTTCGGGCACCGATTCGTCCGTTGTAGTTTCGCTCCGAGGAAAGAACCAAGCTACATCAACCGGTCATCATCAGAAGGTTGCAATGACGAAGAGAGATTAAATACGCACCATAAACCAAGGACTCCCAATCAGCACGGGGAGAACGTCATCCAATCTGCTCAGTAAACGCGGTTGTCTATAACCAAGCTTGCGAATTGGGCGAGACCAACGATGCCGCCTCCAATGGCAGACGCGACCGTGCCACCGAAAGAGACCCACCGCTCGTCCCTCCAGGTACTTAGCTTGAGGGTCGTAATGGGAACCGGACCTGTGGCAAGCGTGTCACCCAAGCAGCAGGCGAATTGGCTAGAGTAGGTATTTTAGGATACGTCAGGGACCGCGTCCGAGAGATGTACCCCAGAGTGACAAAGACAAGTGCGTGCAAGAGGTTACAGCAGACGACATGGGACACCGGCTATAGGACTCGGGACCTGAACAGCGCGTGCGAGCAGGGTCCAGGGAAACGGGTCCAGGGTGAATTTCATGCACCACATTACGGATACGGCAAATGCTGCGGCGCTGTTGCAGAGAACCTGCCTCAAGCTGGGTCCTGTGCTGTTTGCCCCCTTTGCAAACTCGTCAGGTGCCCGCACGGTCGCATGTGAGTTGAAAAACTCACACTTGGTCGCTTTAGCAGGTAGAACACGACGAGGGAGACGCCCACCGCGCGCACGTGCGTCGCCATGACAGCAAAGCCAACCATGAACGATGTAATAGCTCCAGAAGGGGATAATTTGTAGCATCTGGCTCCATCGACACTCAAACACAGCGCGAGAAGAAAAGGCAAGAGCCCAGATGAGTTCTGCAGTTGGCTGCGGGTGTACGTTTGTCAACAAGAATTTTGCTGACACCGTCGCCTACTTACGGAATAAGTGTCAAGCATCCTCACCGACAATAAATCACCACCCCTCCATTCTCGGCGTTCGACAGTTACCGAAACAGATGAACACGGCGATGCGATGTCACCTTCCTTTGGGAAGAAAGTGAA
The DNA here is from genome assembly GCA_038094575.1 of Phylloporus cf. nigrescens. Lineage (NCBI taxonomy): Eukaryota > Fungi > Basidiomycota > Agaricomycetes > Boletales > Boletaceae > Phylloporus > Phylloporus cf. nigrescens. The sequence continues at coordinate 4,166 of JBBPTW010000630.1, forward strand.
TTTGTCAGCGCCGTCGCTCTTATTATTGGCGTCAAACACTGTTACTCACAAGCGTTTCTTGCACTGCGGTCCAATAGCCCTTCTACGGCAACCATGAGCTTTCCTAGCTGCTCGCCGGCACCCAACATAAGTTGAAGTTCAAAGGATGCATATACCACGGGACGAACAGTGGCTAACAAAGCGGACGATCTGCAAATCCATGAGGACCGACTCAAATGGGTATTGGGAACACTTGCATCAGGATCGGCTCAGTCCATTCGACGACATCGTGATTGACGGATGAAGGCTCCAGATCAGTTCTCAATACCTGCATTTTTATCAGAGGAGTTGAACGGAGAAACATATTTCATACTGGTAGCAACAGGTCCGGGTTCTCCGTACTCATTTGGGTGCATGGCGGATTCTGAAATCGAAACACTGAAGGCTTATTCTGTCACTTCTGCGTAGCAGTGTCATAGTGTGATCGTTTTGACTTTTCGATAAGCTTCTCAGCGCCGTATTGGACAACGGGCAGGAAAATGGCACGCTGTCCCCTTCTTATCATCTCGAATCTGGCTAGAACGTCGCTCGAGTCCTTTGGCTGGCGCTCCTGGTTCAGGCGTCTGTACGTTCCCTTGTTCCAAAAATTCGCAAGACTGGGAGATGAGCTGCTGAAGGGAAAAAACTCACCCAATGTATTTTTTGAGCGTGTCTACAGTAGTGGACGACGGCTGCACGTTGGACCGAGTTTACAGCAAACTGAAGTGCCTCCGAACGCATGTAGTTCCACAGAACCCAGATCGAAGCGCAGCCTTCCACACTGAGACTGAACGTTGGAACAGGCCCGGCAATGCCTACAGAAGTTCAATTGGTTTGGGGGGGTCTTCGACACGCGGTACTATTGCGGGTCCCCTCGCTCGATCGGAATCGGACATTGAAACCCGAGCACCTTGTACCGCGTCGTGGACCCAGTGGTGCTGAACTACTGTACAAGCTAATCTGCTAGCCTAGCTACACCCGACCTTCCCTCGGGTCCGCGTACGAATCGGACATCGCTACAGACGAATGTCGTGGCACTACGACCGCACCTAGGACTGGACATCAGGCCCACCTAAGGTTCCCGAGGTCCAGAGAGGATTGAACACTGAGTTTCGGACCCTTCTTTCAGCATTGTTGACCCGTGCACTTGATCGAACATCTGGATGGATTGATGGGGGGCCTATTGTCGCCACGACTCGTGATAAAAAAAATGTCAGACTTATCCCCACAGTAAATGGATCCGAAAATTAATCATGTAAGGTTGAGTGGACCAGTGGTTCATTGCTACACAGCGAGCGATTCCCCTGTGGAACTTGAAGGCTCCACTGCGTTCAGAGTTCTATCTATGCTGTGCGTGCTGTATTGGAACCACGAAGTTGACTAGGACACAATGAGGCTCGATGGACCAGATGATCCAAGGGATTTTGATTGATGCAGCGTATGCGTGATAGAATGAGGGATACAGCAGAAATAAGATAAGAAACAGAGAGGGAAGATCAATCGAACAGCCCAAAGCCCTATGCCACAATCAGTCACACATCGCAAACTCGTCTAGCATGACTGAACACATACCATGTCGTCGTCTGACTCCTCCTTTTCTTCCTTCTTCTCTTCTTCTTTGGCTTCTTCTGCGGCAGCTGCAGGGGCGCCCCCACCACCAGCGGCCGGGGCAACACCCACGGCGGGTGCACCTCCACCGGCCCCGACGTTCGATAGTAGATCCTTGATGTTTTTTCCCTCCAATGCTTTTGCTAGGAGCGTTGCCCAGATAGGCTCAAGCTCCACGTCGGCCGCGTCTGTCAATGCGACGATCTTGTCGGCCTGAGGAAAGGATCTGAGCGCACGGGATCGCGGGGCTGCATGTTTTGACGTACCGTAATTTCGATGCCATCGTCGGCAAGGATGAGGGCGGCATATGTTGCTGCTAGTTCTGAGGTGGTCTGGGTAGAGGGACGTTAGTCAAGCCTAAACGCGGGTGCATCTCGAGACACGTCTGCCCATCCAGCGTCTGCAGTTACGACGAGCAAGTTTCGAGATGAACAGTAAAGCCTGAATGATCTAATGGAGGGAACAACAAAGGCTCACCATCGTTACAGACGTTGAATGCAGGGAAGGCGGGTCGTCGATGCTTGGTGGATGGCTAGGATACTGCTGAGTATGACTCTGAAGATTGTCCCACGATTGTACAGCCACAAAGTGCGCAGTCTGACACACCCTAATGAGTCACTGCGTGCTAATGACACTGGTCATGCACATGGTGCATGATGGCCAAGATGATGGCAGTGGCGAGTGTTGCCAATGCACTGAGCGTACTTAAATCGGTTCCAGTGGATTTCTTTGCAACCATCCATTGCTGGCGAAAATCCATTCAGAACACTCATCGACTGACTACGTTCGCAAGCTAAAACGATGGTCAATTGGCAAGATCCTGCTCTCCAGCTCCAACTCAACCTTCAAGTTGACAAGACGAATATCCTATTCCTCCTGTTGGGTATATACGGGTATATTCGTCTCGTACAGCTCGAGCAACACTTTTGAATTGGTACCAAGGTGGGAATATCTCTCGTCCCTCAGCGTGGAATATGCGATCATTCGTGGGCGATTGGCGCTTCGATGGACTCTGGTGAGTGGCCCTGTTTTGTGCGAAGGGGCTCCAGGAACTTGACCATACCCGAAAAAGGTCCCGTACATCGCTGGACGGATGTGCTTGTTTATATTCCTTCTCCTGTAAGTTTTGAGAGGCAGCGGCCAATCACGAGACTCATCCAGGATCGAACCAAGTGCAGTTATGATTAATTCCTCTTCAACTTATTCCCATTGTCTACGTCAGTTCTCGCCATTACTGCCATCTACGCAACTTACCGCTCCGTGCCAGCAATCAGTATACTTGCAACGGTGAGCAACAAGGACATGACCTCTGCTATCCCGTTTTTTCTCAGCAGTCGTCGAGCTTTAGGCTGCCGGAAACGTTGGCCTGGGATGCAGCTCAATAAACTTCATGATTCGCACGTGAGTCGTAACCAGAGTGATGCCCAGTTGTATCTGACAAGAGGCATAGGTGGGTGATCTGGAAGGACTCTCGTCTGGTGCATACTTTGCTCTTAATCTTTACGCTGGGACACTGGATCGCACTTGTCTTAAGTACGGAGCCGTCTCAGGAACTGTCGCCTTAAATACCATATTCCACCTTCAGATGTTATATATCTCCAACCCACCCTACCGAGTCAGGCAAATGGAGGATGTAATGTCACTCTCCGTCATCCGCGAGTCTACGCGGCTGTCTTCCTATACAGTAAGTTATCCCATCTTGTTCGGACTCACTTGCCGACTTCATCACACACAAGCCGTATGCTACGATTTCCTTGTCCTCGTATTGTCCATTCTCGGGCTCTCGACCCGACCTTCTGAATCACCCTTGGGGAAGAGGCTGCGCACGCAAGGCATCGTGTATTTTGTCGTGGCGGCCGGGATCTACATACCCCCGACGGCAAGTGATCCTGCTTTGCTCCCTACCACGCTCTCATGGACAGCTGCAGGCACTTTCCCTCATGGGGGCTGATGGTAAGATGACTTGCTTGACATGTTACCTGAATTGAATGATATGCTAGCTTTGGTGGTCATTCCCGCTCTTTTCGGTGAGAAACACTCATGGTGGCATCTGCATGGTTTGGCTGATGCGTTCCCATTAGCAGTCACCGCTAGGTAAGCCATGTATTCAAACCATGAGAGGGCCACACGGTCTGACTACCCCACCTTGTCCTAGTACGATCGCCTCGTGCAGAGCCGTGAGGGCGTTGTTCGATCTTCGTACTCTGAATTCAAGGTAACCTTCACGTATATCCCGCTGTTTAGGTACTCATGCACGTATAGCCAATCATCCGATCGCAGCATTGAGATTGATATCGGATTCACCTCCCAAATTCCTGTGCAAACCATACCCACCGTGGCCCACAGTCATTGCTAAGTGAGTTGATCGCATTTCCAGAACTATCAACTATTCAGGAACACCTCCGCCTTTTGATCTGATTGTAACCACGCACAATAGCATCGCATTCAACCGAGAGGCGCATGGACGTTCCTATATCCCTTCCTTGTTCATCTTATCGCCAATTTGACTTGTTGCCCTTTCCTTGATTATGCTACTTCAACGCCTCGAATGAGAGATGTGGTCCTTACTATTAATCCTATAATTATCAGTCTTATCCTCCGCTCCGGTCTGACAACAGTTAAACAAGGAAGGAATTATTGTCTTCAACGACAGATACGTATACGGGAGGTCCTCAGGGGGCGCGGACGGAATGCGGAACCCAAGCGTGTCAAACACAACTTGTACGACAGGTGTAGTACGCCTTCCCGTTTTTACGCGTATCATGACCCTCCCTCTTGGCATTTGTGCTCAAGAATGTGAAACCGGCAATATGCTGGGATTTCCGCCGACATGTGTGAAGGGGCACAGCTGCACCACAGCGTTGATATACAAAGCTGAGGCACGCCGGATAGGCGAGCCGACGGATGGTGCCACACATCACGCGATTCTGGTACCAGCTCAGGGAAGGTGGAGACCTGAAGACATGGCCGCTTCCCTTCTCAGGAAAATATCGTGCTTTAAGACACATAACAAGGCACTTTTCATGAGTGTTCGGATCACCCAACGATGTCAGGCCTTGTGTTAAATAAGCCCATTCTCCATCTACTCGTACAATTACGTGGAAAGGAACCCCGAAATCCAATGGAAACTACCAGCGGTCTGCAATAGACATTAAATGGACGTGTCTCAAGAACAGTACCTCCCTTCCGTCTAACGGCGCTGGATTTGCACGGGACAACTTGAAGCGACGACGCTATATGATAAATGACCGGCGTTCTGCGTCGGACCTCCAGGTAGAACACTACTCTTCTTGGGCGTTGGCGAACTAACACACGAAAGTGTTGCAATCATCCGCTCGTACTGCCGACGGCGGGGCCCAAGATCGGATAGAAGTAGGGATGCCCATCATCTGTCGGGATACCATGCCGACCCCGACCCCAAAGGAGAGAGGCGATACGCTGGTTGAATAGTGTCGCATTGGTTGCTTAAAGACCCTGAAGCACGATTGGCGTCGAGTCGTTTCCAACAACCCTGAAGAATGGCTCGGCAAAGCTTGACAGGAGCATGTAAGTAGGCCCCGAGTTCACATAGGCGCATCCCTGAATTAAATTGACCTTGTCTCCTGGTTTCCAGAAGCAAGAAGAGGGACCACAAGAAGTTCGAAGTCCATTCCAAAGAATGGCGACGGTCCCCAGTTGACCGAGCCACGGGCATTAGCCAATTCTTTCAATTTCCGTCGGTATGGAAGGTCAAGCGAAAGGAAGGCGCTTTATCTCCTGGTTGCGATACAACTGGACATTTCCGCGAGATTCTATGATATCGATTACACCAAGGTCTACATGTACGCGTCGTTCTCTGAAAGCACCCAGATAGCAGGCCGGAGCCGCAAACGGTGAGAACGTGGTTGCTTACCTCTTTGAAGTCTTGCATTGACCCTCCTGCGGGCATCCCTGAACTAGAGGACATGCGATGTAATCAATCATACACGACGGCAAGTCTGATCTGCTCAGCGGGAAATTACTTTTGGCCACACCTAACACAATGACTAAGAGACTGCAACCTCCACTGACGTCGCGCGGGGCGCTCACGAGTAAGGAAATAAGGCGCGCACCCTATAGCCCTGCGCTGGGTTAGCGTATTCCCACGGCGTCGATTTTCTTGTCTTGTTTATTCGGCGATCGATGATTGATGATGCAGATGATCCTGCTAAACAGGCATAGAACACCGCAACTCTATATTGGTTGCGAAGAACGACGACGATCCATCGTGGTTCGAGTCATCCACTGCTAAAACGCGCAATGGATTCGGGTTACTCAACAATGCTAGGGACGAACGACGACCTAGTAAACCATTTCTCGCCCGTGCAGAACGAAACCTGTCTGAGCGCAAAGAAGACGATGGTTGTACGGGTAGCGGAGTGACACCACAAGCGGATTCGTATCCCCCGCTGGTCCCAACATGACATCTAGGTATGTTACACAAAAAGCCCAACTATCAACTCAAAGATCACCGCACTTCATTTAATCTACCACGTTGTGGGCCTGCACCAGGAGGATCAGTATGAGATCGACAATCTGTCGCGCTCGCACTCACCCAAACGTCCCATTGACGACCTTCCGAAGTGGCCTCGCCTGACCATCGGCCGTCTTCGAGAACACAGTATTCCCCCACCATGTAAGTATACTGCCCGCACCAATCGTACCCTTACGGGGAAATTGAAGACAGAAGAAAATAATGATAATCGAACATGCAAGACCGGTGTCGAGCGCGGCGGAGAGAACATCTATATGGGCAAGGCACGAAGATGAGTTCGATGGACTTCCCATCAGTCGTAGCTACACGTACAGTTGTACTTCGTCCACCAAGAGAAGTTACGTCGACGGATGACATATTGGAATATGAAACCGACGATGCCCCATGTAACGTAGTTGACAGCTGATGCGGGAGGAATGAACCCAGTCCCGTTGAAAATGACGGGGAAGCTAGGGCATGGGTCAACTCCCAGGACCAGGTAGTAAGAGGAAAATAACACACTTGAGGTAGCGGACCCAGCTGTTAGGCCATCTCTTTTGTGCAAACCATGCAATAACTGGACAGATAGCGCCGATGAGGAAGAACCAGACCAAGTTGTAATATACTTGTCCCTGGGAGAATTGACGTTGGGGACCGATAACACCCCACTGTATTAAAGGCATAAAAGTAAGCCGTG
>JBBPTW010000631.1:0-10978 GCA_038094575.1 Phylloporus cf. nigrescens
ATGAGTGTACTAGCACCTTGGTGGGACCTCAGCAAAAATGGGGTACCACACACAGGATCACAAAGTGGAAGGAGCGAAAAGGAGTGACAGGAGCAATGTAAAGACTGTGGGTGGAATGGAAAGAGGAAAGAGCGAAAAGCACTGAGCAAGCTGTGAGCAGCGGCTCGTGATACGCAGGAAAAGGTGCAGAAGGATGTGTGTTAGCTCACAGCCACTGGCGCAAAAACAAAGTCCTATTCCTGCTCACTAAGTAGGGATGAATGATTTCAAAGGCAGCCAGACTGGCTTTCTAGCTGACTTTGAAATCATTCATCCCTACTTAGGACCAATTTTTCACATGCCAACTCTCTTCTTTATTCCTCCATCACCCTCACTTAGTGTAATATTCCAGTCTGTAGTAGATGAAATATCATCTTCATAGTATGCTCGATTCGTAGTACATTGTAATTGTAATATAATTTTGAAATCAGCTAAGCCATCCCTCGATCCTCGGGGCACATTGACGCTCGTGCACCAGGGTCAAGAGCTTCGGATGAAGCAAAGCATGTGAAGTGGCAATAATATTTCGTCATGACATCCCTGTCAGTACTGCTTGCTGTTTGATTCGCCTTCAATTCTTATCTTTGGGCAATTCTCAGGATGCTTGATTTGGAATGTGTTCGGAATTCAAGCATGTTTTTGCAACTTCTGTACTGATGCCCGGCAGGGCGAATAGCAGGGAGGATCTGGTAACGTTCACTTCTGTGTCGTCTCAGTCCCAGCTGACTACATGCAGGTATCTCTGGATCTGAATCTGTCGTTGGTCCATCTAACTCTCACACAAACCCGAGATTTGAATCAGAGAAGTATACGATATGCAGCGACCTCATTGCCCCACAGTAGAAAGCAGCTGATTTTCTATTCATCCAGTTGCGACTTCCATGGTATTGACAACTCTGCCCACCCAATTTTCAACATTCTCTCGCCCTCACAATAGCACCATCTACTGCATTGGCAAAGAGATGGCAGCAATGACAAAGCTGGCCAAATGGTGACTACTTTGAGACCATTAAAATGGGCTGTGGTATGGGATCTCAACCATAGTTCGTAATATTCTGAATCAAACTTTACCTGTAAAGGAACTACGCTCATCAAACATAGTTGAGGCACTGCACGGGTGCTGCGCTGCCCTCGGTCATGAACTCACGACACTGCGGCAGATTGCGAAGACCTCATCAACGGTCAATACTATGCTCGGGTATTTGTATTTATTTTATCAGAACGAGGGCTTAAAAGGCTGGCGCACTACAGTAACTACCCAACTGAAATCCCTCACTGACTAAAAACTTTGGCCTTTACTATTCCCTATCATGTCGCTCAAGTATTTGCCATCCGTCGATTCAAGGAATGCGGTTGCAGCGCTGGCAAGAAACTCTACTGCCCTATTCAAGTGCCTGCAGGTCAGAGATGAACGCTTTGGGGGGTGGACTGCGGCAGACGTAGATCAAAACCATAAAGGTGGTACCCTAATGACTTCCCCTCACATGCTTCCAGCTTCTCTCAAGGAGCTTCATACTGCTCTGGGGGAAAAACACTCATACAATGTACGTGCTAAATACCACATTTGATCCTCTCTAACTCCAGACCAGGGAGACAAATTTGCTGGCAATGCAGATCATACACTCGCAAAGCAGTGCAGCTCGCTCTTTCCTCATTATTTCATAGCTATCAGTGGCGATGGGCCAGTTGAATCCTGCAAATTTCTATCATTCTTTATTCTCATCCGGGAGTTCAATAAAGACATAAAGAGATTGGATGGAAATAATATGACCTCCTCCCAGAAAGCTGCTGCTTTTGCAACATGCTTCCTTAACCCCCCATTCTTTGGCCTCCTTTCAAATGATTTCGATTTTTATATGTAAGCACTGTTTTATTCATCTGCTATGCAGACTACTAACAAGCCTGTAGGGAAAAGTCATGGAGTTTTCCAATCTTCCTGGAGTCCATCAGTCCCCTGAACACCTTTTGCAAGTACACGCCTATAAGCGATTGCATGGTGATATCTTCCTCCTTTCGGATACCATTTGTCATCTGTGAGGTTGTTTCTGATGAACAGAAAAATGACCACTACCGAATGCTGCTTCAGGCTACAGCCCTTGCGCATGCAGGACAATATCTCATGTGATCCACATCCAAGAAAAAGTTTTTCATCATGGCGATCTACTTGGACATTTATATGATTGCAAGTCAGTATATTGCCATGCAAATGGGAGATGAAGACTCGGTCAGTGATCATATCTGTTCTGAGAGACACATTACTCAAATGAGCATGTAGGTATCTGTCTCTCAGGAAAATTTTGACCTGAGGGTACAAGACGACCAAATACATTTTTTACAAGGCATGTATAATTTAGCCAGACGAATCTCTGAACTTTGCATGGAGCTGAACAAGGAGAAGGAAGGTCTGTTAAGTATGCTCTGCAAGGGCGCAATGAAGGTTGTTTCTCTCTCTACCATCGTAAAGTCAAAGAGAACAGTCGGAGGTAGCTTACGCATGGTGAGGGAGGAAGTCACTGGATCTGGTGGGATGCAAGATGCAGGCGAACTGGGCGTCTTCAAAGCTCAGGACGTTCAGAGCGTTTTACACTGGATGGACTATAGGGTTGAGTTCATTCCATATGAGGTGAGTCATACTATCTGGGCTGTCATCCTGTATTGACGTTTTCCTCTAGCATTCTCATCTTGCTGTCATCGTAAGCAAGACCGGAGACAAACATGGGTTCCTCAAGTTCATCAAACAAGATGGGGAAATCTCGGTACTCCAATACCTCACAGATATCCAGTCGCCATCGAACCACACAGTCTCTGGTGTCCAGTTTTGGCCCATGGAGGGGGGCACTATCATCTCAATGTCTCTCACGGGCGGATGGTTGACTTCATTGAAGAATCGTGACAAACAACTATGGTCTGTGGTGCTGCAACTCGTCAAGACGATCGCATTCATGCACGAACACAATGTGGCCCACATGGATATTAAACCAGAAAACGTCATCATCCCGCTGGAAGGTGGACATTTGTCCATCATCGATTTCAGCGTCTCCATTCGTGTCCATGGCGCAGATACAACATACGAGGGCATTATTGGTATAGATGGGTATATCACTCTGGAGATCTATGAGGGACCCTATAAACCAATACTTGCCGATTTGTGGAGCTGTGGCAGGACTTTGGAAGAGCTATGTGATGGCTGCCATTCCTCTATGGATTGTGCAATGGTCCTCCAGATATCAAGAGCACTTATGAGCAAGGATCCGAAGGTACGACCAAGGATGTCCGCCATGCTAGAGTGGATGCGCATGAGCCACAGGGATGATGGTGCGGTACAGTCTACACCGTATGTCAAGATCTCATATTTTTTTTTTTTTTTTCATTTTACTCACCTTGATCAATGCAGTGCTTTCTCGACAGCACATTCACCTCCCTTCCAGCTATTGTCAACAAGGGCATAGGATGCCCATCTTCTCGTTTCCAACTTGAACGACCCCATAGTAGACATCTTTTTTTTAACAACTGCGACAATGGAATATCGACATTGATCTATACAGCCAGTTTTGCTTGCGGATGAGAAAACGAAAGATCGAGCAGCTGAAGTCAGGGTCAAGACAACCCCACGAATATTCATGTAACATACAAACAATCCAACCAGCATCACAGCTGAGACATCCTGCTTCCTTCACGCTGACGGTGTGTTCCCACAGTCCCTCTTCTGTAGTGTAAGTGTGAATTGAGCAAGCAAGACAACCTGAGCATGTACGCATCCAGCCTGAGAGGCCTGGCTTGGAGAACGACCAGTTTGCATGCGAACTTGTCAGGAGAATCTGATGAGTGATGTCTACTACCTAGCTAGTTCACGAATACAATTCTTACTAAAGACCTTGCATTTCAATGTATGAAGACTAAGGGGATGTCCGATGTGATTTGTCGGCAGTCCTAGGGATGTAGGAATGCTGCAGAAACTGGGGGTGCTATTAGTTCCAAGTGGGCCCCCCTCCTAGCTTTGCCTCTACATTCAGCTCTGCTTTATCTTTGGCCTCGGCTTCAGCTTCATTGTCATTGTTATAATCATTGTCATTATCCGCCTCTGCGACTAATGCCACTATATCATCCTGTCCACCTGGAAGACCCTGCATGCGTAGCAATGCACCCTCTGCTCCCTTGTCTACAGCAGGTTCTTCAAAAGCGGGCAGGTTTCTGTCCTTCCCAGATGTGGGAGAATGTCACATATTTGAGATATTTTGCAACCACTTGGTGAATTTGTTCTTCATCTATCTTCTCCATCATAGAGGAACGTAATTCCTTGAACTCTCCTTGAACACAAGCACCCTTTTCTGGCCATCGCCGAGATAGCTGCTCTTGACGTCAATAAGCACAAGCGGACTTGTCTTGAAGACCTGGATGGCACAACATATTTCATCGCTAGATCTGTGAAGTATGAGTGAGTGATACTTCTGGGAGGTAAGATAACACCGACCATGGACAGCTTGATCAGGAGACCCCTCAATGATGGTAAACATATGGGCAAATACCCCGAATGCTTCATCGTGGCACCCCAGACTACAGAGAGCTACTTTGTCTCGTATCCCTATGCACTCACGGGGTCTGCATTAATGGACCGTATTCATTGAATAAAATGCTGGGTGCACGTGCAAGAAAAAGAGTACTTTGTCCACATCCATTAGCGCCTTCTCCCACTCCTTCATGATCTCATAGGCTCTACTCCGTCTCAAAAGGAGATCAGCAGGATTTGATGGACCCAAAGATAACGTGGTTGAAAAATGTCGGATCGCGTCGTCCAATTCCTCGGATTGCACTGCCACATTACCAAGATCTGTAATAGGTTCAATGCATCTTTGAAACTGTTTTTAGATTGCAGAGTTGAGTTTGTCGAACTCCCATCCAAAGATCTTTAAAGTAGTGGGCAGTGCAGCAGTAGATCAAGATAAAAACTACTTATGAGTGATATAACTGTCAGGGATGGACTCGACTGAAATGGGAGTGTGCCCTGCACACGCCAGAGTAACCCGACTGCCTGATCCTTCACCTAACAAGATGCCTCCAAGTAGAACAAACATCTGGGCCTATCCAATACCTTATCAGCCCTATCATCAATGTAGATGTTCTGCAAGGACACACCTGGATGAAGTAATTTATCATCAACACGCAAAAGTGCCTCGTGGTGCTTTCAGACATCAAATGAGATGATCACCTGAGTGAGAAGAGATTCTGTATTCCTCAAAGACAGGATAATGTAGGCATGCTTGCACTTTGATCAACAAGAGAATAAAGGTTTCACTTTGGGTGCAGAGAGTAAAGGCAAAGTCAAACGCAACCATTGCAGAGCCATACTCCCCGTTGTTGGTGCGTGTGAGTGCGTTCGCAATATAACCGACAATCATCTTCCACTGCTGATGTATACATCTTTGAGGCTGTCTATCTTGCCTGGTTGCTTCATGATGCTCCTGGCGCAGAGTACATGTGACAAGCCCGTGAAAGTGGTCTGACCATTGAGTTCGTAAGTGTGACAGAGTGAAAAAGTATCATGGAATGGTTGGAAGGCAAGGTCACAGATCTGGAATGGATAAGACCGTTAGAAAGTGGCAAGTACTCCATCAGTCTTTTATCGGTCTTTTTTACTCTCCTAACTAGAGTCAACGACACCCGCTGGAATACCACTGCATTGGACAGGGACTTTAGGCATCCACATCTTCCACTACACCCAGATACTCTCATGCAATTGATGCCACGTCCCCCAGCAAACGGCGATATATCTCAGACGCACAAGACATGGAAGTTGTCAAACAAATAAAGCAAAACGAGGTCAAGCTACAGATAGAAACACGGTCTTGAGAGGTACTAAACCCAACGTACACCTTGTCACTCTTTGGTATGATGAGGCCCTAACACCGGTGACCTCAGAACTTTTCTACTCTTCACCTGAGCTTCACTGAATGTCTGAAGAAGCTCTGGGATGTCAAGCCTGGGAGTGGGTCTGTATCTGCACCATCGGCTGGTCCACCCATGCAAGCACATAAAGCCAGTATGCCTTACTCCTAGACCGTTCCTACTCCTACCATCTCTACGAACAGAAAATATGTTCCCAATAATCATGATCTCGTTGTCTCCGACAGCACTGATCACGATGTACAACGTGAAACGCTTCTTGCAAGAAGCTGTGTAAGTTGTGTTGGCTTTATGCGCACAACTGACGATTCACATGTGTTGTCCCAGCTTCGAGCCTTCAACAATCGCACGAGAGCGTGCTGCAGCAGCTGGGAACCCCACGCCAAGGATCTTCTCCATATCGATTGACAGCGTGACACACCGACTGCCTCTGCCACTGCTACCTTTTCTTCCACCAACTCGTCCACCTCCGTGGCTTTCCATGGGACTGGGATGGTCCAGAGGTATTTCATCATTGACAGTATGGACACACTACAGAAATTTGGAACGGACACATGGGAGAGGGTGGTGTGCATGATGACGACAGGTCAGGCATAGCAATTCAGGCCATACAAGTGGAACGAACCATGAACCTTGTTCCATCATGGTGCATGGACATCTCTTGTCCTGTTTCCTTGATGCTAAGCTCGATGATTAGTCAAGGGAATTTACTTCACATGGGCTAATGGCCCACCCAACGCAAAGATAAAGGATTGGAACGTGATGGAGCTCAAGGTGTGCCTCCACCCCTTCTCCGTCGACCAGACACAGTTGAATACGCTTTCTAGATCGATCCCCACCGTAGACATGTTGGCAAATCAGTGGTAGCTCACTTTTAGAAAATCACTGACGATTGGACGCTCACAAACAAATTGTGGTTGCTCAAATCGTAAGGATGGGAGGCCCAGTGTAAAGCGCTGTTGTTTTTTTACTGTTCTCTTTTTTGTACATAGTCTGTATTGACTGGATCTCTGGAACAAGTCCGCGTATCACTACATCATTGACCGCTTACATTCATTGCCAATCAAAATCTCCAATCACCCATAGATTTATGAGAAACATAGTAGCACTACATACGCACTCGCAACGAGGTCAAGGAGCAGTCAGCGGAGAGTCAAGGCACACAACAAGTAGAGGATCAGCAATCACCCATCATGCCATGACCCCAAGATAAGCAAGCTCCTTTCGAATGTCGGCCTCACCCTCCATCTTTTTGAGCTGGATTGCCTTGAGATATCGCCCCATTTCATCTTTTCCTTGAGTTTCTCAATGACCTTTAACTGCAGTGTAAATGTTATCGTATTGGCCAAACTAGATGCACATGACCAACAGTACTCACCTTCTTGTTCAAGTTCTGGATCTTCTTCGCAACAGGATCCAGTTGTTCTGTGCTGGGTGTAGGTGGCATGGAGGCCACAGCGGCTTTGGGCGCTGGCTCAACCCCTGCACTATTGGTTCGAATGTCCAAGACAGACCGGTCTCTGTTCAGGGTTGCTGTACCTGAACCATCCTCCTTCTCGCCCTTCTTCTTCTCCTTCTTGTGTTTTTTATCCTGCCCTTGACCCTGACCCTGATCGATTGTAGGCGGTGGTGGTGTCCGAGGTGCAGCACCAGGTATGTGTCGTCGTCCCCCTTGCTCATGGCCGTTCTGAGGAGTCCCACTGGTTGACATGCTTCCAGGTATGTTAGTACTTCTATTGTATCCCCAAGGTGGTGTTGCACTCCCACTCACTGTACCGCTCCCAGTGGGAACACGAGGTGCTCCACCCCCATCTTCACGTTTGAAAATGGCCGGTGTCGCAAGCCCGTGAGCACCAGGAGGGCGATACGCTCCAGCAGGCTTGGTGGACATGGACTTGGATGTGAGTGCCACAGTAAGGATGCTAGGTGATGGCTGGGGTGCCGGCAGAATAGTCTGTCCAAAAGGCAGTGCTTGATCCACAGGGGTAGGGCGCCAGCTGGCCTGGTAGAGCTCTTCTGTACGTGGACTAGTGGACCGCTCACATGCCAGATTTTCATCCCGTTGTCGACACGCAAGCAGGGAGATAGCATTGCGGTCAAGAGGAAGCATCTGTCCAGAGACCAGGAACAATAAGATGTATTCGGGGCATTAATGGTGCACACTTTGTTGAGTGTGCGTCAGTCGAACATGTCAATCTTGCCAGCTAGATTACTAAATCTGGCGAGGAGGAGAAGGTAGCCCTGAGGGTTAAACGAGATGGTGTTATGAGGTGCTGAACCAAAATCATGGATTGTGCGAACACGTTGGTCAAAGAGCATTGTCTTGGTGGACATGTCTATTGAGAAAGACTCAGACCAAGTACATGGACGATGAAGGTCGTTAACTCACAGCCGTACACTACACCAAACTCTTTGCTGTTGGGACTCCATGTGATGTTGTAAATGGGATCCTCCTTGTCAAGGGTGACTCGGCAATCAAAATTGCCAGCCATGCTGAGAAGATACATGGATGTTTCTCCGTAGTAACTCTTGTTAGAGTTATCGACTTTGGTCTGGATAAGGACCAAGGTTTACGTTCAGAGGTCGTTCCACTTGATTTGAGCGCGATCAGCCTTGTAAAAGGTCTTTGTATATGTTGGGACATTGGAGAGGGTAAGAAGTCCATAAATCTTGATGCTGGCAGGTGCACCCTATTGGATGTTGATGGATCAGACATATTCACCCTGAAATACTTTTTGATTGAACCTTTTTCTTGGCAACAAAGACTGCAACCGACAGATTCAAAGGGCTGAGTGAGACCATCAAAGTGCCTTTGACTCTCAGTTTGTCAATGACACCCTTGCCCCACTCGGCAGGGTGGAAGACCTGGACTTCTTGCGAGACGAGGCGAACCACATGTGACTCTGAGATGGTGTATTGAAGATCCCAGCCTTTTTGGGACTTTTGAGTGAAGGCTATAAGTTCTTCGCTGGTAGAGACAGAGAAGACATGCTAACTAAGTTTCCCTGGACACCACTGCTATTTGTCCTTTGGTCATCAAATTGGCAGTGACAACATCGGTTAGCGAGCCTCCTTCCATGTACTCCATGACAACCCAGAGGTTGTTCTTGTGGAGGAATGAGTTAATGTAGTTGACGATATTGGGATGTCTCGAAGTGCGCATGACGAGAATTTCGTTGATGATGAGATCCTTCTTGGGTTGCTTGTTGAGATCCATTTGTTTGATGGTGACGGATAGGTTGGTTCCGACTTGATAGGCGGTATAGACGCCACCGGAAGTGCTGAAACATGGTCGATGTGGCTACAATGGAGAAGTAATTGAGGTAGCTTACCCCTGACCAATCTTTACCAAACTACGGTAGAGCTTCATTGGGTCTGCATCTGTGCATATCTGCTGCAACCGACGGATGATGTTGTTGGAGCTCTTCTTGTCCTTGTTCTTCTTCTCGCGCCAACAGAGAGTTGCGATGCTAGCTGTCTTTGCGAGACTAGCTATAGGCTGGGTTACTGTGTCTGATGGACCACCCTTGGATCCCCCTCCCATGCAAATGGGGTGCATTTAAGTGTGATATCAGATCGAGATGCCCAAGATGATTGCTTAGAAGGTGGCTTTGGCATACTGGTTTAGGGGGTTGATTGGACGCTGGGGGGACGTCTGGCTGTCTGGGTGGTGGTGTTTGCGTGACCGAGATCTTGGGGTTTTCTAGTGTGGATGGGGATATGATGGGAGGTGGAGCAATCGAGGGAGGGGGAAGCTGTGGAGGGCAGTGTGGGTGCAGGACAGTACGAGCTAGGGAACAGTGCTGAAGGAGTCAATGGGGACGGGATGATGGGGGATAGGATGGACTTTTTTGGAGGCGGGGGGGGCAGGACGCTAGAGACAAAGGGATGAGCAGGACGGAGGTAGAAAAGGATGGGGGCGCACACTGAGGTCTGGAGGGGGAAATCGAGTGACTTTTGGCCAAGGTAGGGGGTTGTCTCGATGGCACCTATCTTGTCCCAGACGTCATCATGGCCTTCTTGGTAGAACTTTGACAATGTCCATGACAGCCTGGGGGTTCTTTGCCTGCTCTAATCTGGGGATGCCGCTCTCCTAGAAGAGTTGTTGCCACTCTTTTGGGAGGCCGGTGAACTCACCGGTGAAGGAGTTGAATCCAACATGGGTGAGATGGGCGGGGTTGTAAGGGGTGCTGATCTCCAGTAAATGCTTCAAGGTGTTGAGAAAGTCGGACACAAAGCCGAGCATGCCCTTTTTTGATTTGATTGCAAGACTCGGAGTAGCTCTATGAAAGCGAGTTCCAGGGAGGATGCTGGTGGATGGGAGTGATGAGAGTGAGTCTCCTAGAAGGACATTGGGAGGGTCTGTGGCAAAGGGAATGTCTGGAGGACCAGAGAGACATCTAGCTTGGACTGGGGTGTCTGTTGTGGGGAAGAGGTTGTTGAGTGTTGTGGTGTTGGTGTGGGATGGACGGAGTGGGGGAGTTGTCATGATGAAGGAAGTGGGTAGTATTGGACATAGCATCAGATGATGAACGTTTGAACCACCACGAAGGACATCACACTCAAGGACACCCAAGAGGACGAGCATGGCATAGGCTTTTTACCTATGTATATGACTTCTCGTTTCCGCCCCCTTACATAAACATCCAATTATTCTACTAGAACCCAAACCCACACCCGAACAACAAAACAAGGAAGTGGACGACCTAGATGACTTTCAATGACAATTCAAAGCTACTCCACATTGTACCAAAATGACAAGATCCCAATAAGAATAGCTCACCAAGTCAGTCATCCCACACTTCAAACCTTGTGCCACCCGTTGTAGAAGAAGAGGAAGAATGCTCACTACTAGAATCGAGGCTTGAACCACAAATTCTGTTCCTACAGTCCCTGGTGGAAGAAGTCAAGGGACCAAGGGCCCCACTAGTCATTCACAAAATGGTATTAGTGAACTTCAAGAGCTACATGGGAAGACAGGAAATTGAACATTTTCACAAGGTGTGTCATAGCACACTCACATTGAAGTACATGCTCA
>JBBPTW010000632.1:0-10977 GCA_038094575.1 Phylloporus cf. nigrescens
GATAAACGGGTCAGTAGGGATGCATGTTAAATCAAGGTCAGGTCGACCTACTCTCCGTACGGTCCGCAACAGCGTTGTTGTTGGCAACCTTGTCTCTGCTCTCGCTGCGTTTGCGGGTAACCAGTAGTGGGACAGCGATGAGTCCATAACCAGCGGCACTCCATAGATACTTAATCACGAAATCCTCCGTCCATTCGTAAGCAATCCTGGTCCTGTATATAGAATTGACGTGTTTTATGAGGCGCAAGTAAGCACGGGTGAGAATATCACGCTCGAGGGGACCTCCGTTGTAGAAACTGTATTTCGTGGGGTTCTAGAGTGTTAGATGTGCATGTATGCGGAAGAAATGTGTACTTGCGCGACTTCTTCGCTCTCCCTCCCGACCCGGCCGACGCCAGCCCGATACTCGCCCTCTAAGCGAGCTTCGACGGCTGCAAGACGACCAAAAGCGGGTGTAACAGCTTGTAGAATCTGAGTAAACTCTAATGAGCATGTGCGCGCATATAGAAAATCTGGCGTGCCTTGATTGTCAGATAGTAGTTTCCAAAGAGCAGAAGCGTGCCCCTAAATCCCAGGGAGCGCGAGAGTTGCGAAGTAAAGAGCAAGAGATCGAGAGATGGTTTCATTAAATTCCCACTGTATCCATATGTCAATACTCCCGTGCCGCGTTGAGTGGGACGGGAGACGTACTATATGCCAGCGACGCTCTCACACCAAGATTCGACATCGGCCGTGACATACTGATCGATACCCTGGAGAGGAACGCGGTAGTAGCGGAGGTCAGGAGCAGAGGAAAGGTAGAGGTCGTGGATGTATCGCGTGAGGCGACCCCTAAAGCGGAGAGAAAGTTTTGACTGAAGGTAACGGATCTGATGGACTGATGAGCGCTCATAACTGGCGAGAGGAAAGCCATACCATGGAATTCGTGTATATGCTTGGCACAGCCAAAGCGAACCAGAGAGCCAAACCCTTGAGGAACCCGTATCCATCCGCGCTGACAAGGTCTCTGACGATACGACCGTCGAGCTTCGCTACTGCGACGCTGAGGACAGTGCGGAGAACGAGGAAGGAGGAGTGAGCGAGGAGGAGGAGGGCCTCACGGGAGCGGATGGATGGGAGGACGATGCGCAAGAGGGATCTGAACTGTTGCCAGAACGAGAGGGAGAGCTTTGACTTTCCATTGTGCTGCTGTGCATGGAGAGGGAAGAAACGGGCGTCGGACGCGAGATTTGACTGAGAGTGGGCCGGGAATACGACAGAATTGGTGCGGGGTTTGCTACCGCGGTGGAGAAATGCTGAACGAAATACAAGAACGGTGGCGAGGAGGAGAAGAAGATGTCGTCTGGAAGGGTCGCCGTTGCGGAGGATCTTGGAAAGAACGGCCATCATGCATCACTCACAACTTCTTTGACGTCGGTGTCGCTCATAATATCCCCTCCGATGACATGTGATTCCATATGCACGGCAACCAAGCAGTGCCCACGCGCATGGATGATCTTGTCGGGTTCCAAACAGAACGAGAGACAAAGTCCCAAAAGGCTTAGCTTCTATGGTCCGGTCCGCGACGTTCTCAGCCCCGTCCCATCTCGATATCCCAGCTCTATCACTCGGTCGATGACACTGAACCACTCATAGGCAGTTCTTTCGACCACGTTGGCGATAGTTGCCTGGCACAAACGCCAATTGAAACTCCACTGAACGCGTGCCTCCTCAAGAGCACTCGTGTCTGCATCGGGGTCAATCTTCTGGGGGAAAAGTACAAGCGCATCCACGATCTTGAGTAATCCTTTCTGGATCATCCCATCTACCGACTCCATATTGATTCTCGGGAACAACGTCTAGAGGTAGTGCTAGTTACAGCCTCCACGTACGTTACCTGACTTATACCATAGGCCATCTTTACTGTATCCTGTTCGTCAGTGTCGGCCCTCTGGTCTCCTTGAGTTTCTCACAGGGGAGTTTTTCACGGGGAAGCCATGCTCTGTTTACGATCATCATTACCATGGATGTGCATCAATCTCGGACTGCAGCTTTTTCTTGATCGGTTCATTATCCCACGAAAGCATGCACTCAACGAGGAGCACGACCTGAAAGGCATTCCAGACTAGTGTGAGAGGAACATAATAATGCCAGGGATTGTTATAAAAGTGTCACCCTTTGACTCAAGCTGGTGTGCCATCTGCACTGATGCATCAGCGAGGCACTCATCATACGGAATACTGTTAAAGTCAAGACCAGCACACGGCCCATGTCAACGATAGGTATTTTATGAATTGCTCTGGGTCATTCGACCATAAGGAAGTCAGGATGATGGGTGAACCTATCGTTGTTAAGCTAGCCCAAATAGTATAATGCGTTTGGGAGTGATTTCTTAAAAATATCACTGATAACCCTGCATTTGTGTGCGCTAATCCCCTCAAATACCTGGATGATACATATTAGCGATGCTGACATACACCAGAACGCGTACAGACCCTAAGCGACGTGCTGGTCTCAGCGTCCTTGTCGCTTCCAAAAATGAGATACTTCATGATGATGTTAGAAATATCTCCAGGCGAGATAGATATGAGCGCGTCATGTATGGACTTACTTGACTTCAGAAGAGCGTCGATATTACAAGGTCCAGATGCTAACTCAAGGTCGGACAGGATATACTCCAATTTAGCCTCTAAGAAAGTTCAGAGAGCGTGCGACACGTCTGAGCTAGTGCCGCAAGCGTTTGCTTTTCCTCCTTGCTAGGTCCGGGGCGGTGCGGGAGTGAAGTAACAAGTTTTCGAGGACGCAGTGGAGCAATTCCGGAATCAACATTGGATTTACCAGGGGTTTGGGGGGAAACTGGAGGAGGAAATTGGAACCATCTTTATCAAGGGATTCAAGTTGCTAAGCGCTTTCTAGAACGCTGAACGCCTGTAAGGGTCGCATAAGATTTTGAGTCACAAAAACCCTATCTCCGGCGTCAAGCACTCAGTAACGCGACTGCAGTCCTAGGAACCCCTGGACCTACGCCAATTGTTATATTGCAAACCCATTGCACAATCGTTCCTTACATCAAAAGGTGTAGTAAGCGACGCCCGCCGGCGCCCGAGAAACTTGAAGGATTCCAGGTGCAGCCAGTAACAAGCGAGTCAGCGCTCCTCGGGCACAATCCAGCAGGTAATGCACAGCCTTGCCCGGAAGGTGATCAACCACCTTGATCCGAGCGCCCACAAAATCTACCTCTCTGTCCCCGCCTGACGTCGTTCCCATCCACACCAAGCATCAGCGGCGCAACCCTTCGTCCGAACGCCGGATGCGGCGCAGCAGTCGCTTGAACTTTGGAAAAGTAGCATTTTGAAACGCTACCCGCGACGACTTGGTGCGGTCCATGCGTTCGGTGACTTGCGACCACAACTCTCGATACGGCAGGTAAAAGTGTGCACCGCTCGGTGCGGAGGACGTCCATATCATGGTTGGATGCACGCCGCGCATGGAGGGAAGGTGTTTCAGCAGAAAGTCGGCAACCATGTCCGGATGATCGAGCGGGGAGTCGCACACCGTCATCGGTGTGATGATAAAAGGTCGGCAGACGTCCGAATGTTCATAATCCCCGACCGGAACGCGCCTCGCGTCCAAGGTCAAGCCGATCTCGCGCAGCTTTCGGCAAGACGCAAGGAGTGACAGTAACCCTTTCAGGGTTATCGATGCCACGGAATGCCCTCCTTGTACCCACATCAGCTTGAGGTTTTCGAGCAAAGGCCAGCCGCGTACTAGAGCCGCAAATTCTTCGTCGCCGAGTGAGACCGTGTTATTCAAATGGATAACCAGTTCACGAAGATGCACGAACGACATGAGAGGACGGAATGTCTCAAAGGTGAGATGTTGACGCAAATGCACCCCTCGTAGACGACTAGCTGATCTGTCAACCGTGTATGCAATGCGGTCGAGGATGAGCGACTGGAGTGAGTGGATGCGCCGGGGAGAAACCAGCGCCGTTAGGAGGGCGGACACTTCCGTGGCGAACGCGGGGGTATAAAGAGTGACCTTGAAACTATGAAACGCTTGGGCGCGAGGTCGTAAGAGGCATGTGATAAAATCGGGGGAATTCCCCAGCATCAAGGCCAGATCCGTGACATTGCGAAATGGGGTGTCCCGAGGCCGAAAGCAAATCTCATCTGGTCGGGATGTCTGGGGAGCCAGTTGCAAAGAAAGTGTCTTGAGTGTAGAAGACAGGCTAAGATATTTCAGTACGATGTAGTCGACGGGTACAGAAAGCTCGACATGTTGCCAGCTTGCATTTGCACAGATAGCCCGGGAAAGCGCAGCGGAGACATTTGCAACGGTTCTATGGTCTCGATCTTCATCGCGGATGAGAAGCTTGATGGACTTGAGAGTCGGGCAGAAAATAGGGTAACAGCTTTCTAAAAATAGTCGGAAATTTGGGTTGTCTAGCTTGTTTAGCTCCACTTCTAGGACAACGATTTGGGGGGTAAGCAATGGCCAGAGGAACGTGAGGGAGTGGAAGGGCAACCCTGAGGTGGAAGGGCATATCCATCTAAATACCCTCAGGTTCGGCAGAACGAGACCCGTGAGTCGCAGAAAGTATAGCGACAGACATTCATCACCCAACGTGATTTCCTGGATGCGGGGGGTGTATCGATTGATGATGAGCCATTCGAAAGGGAACGGAGGAGTCTGTTGGAAACGACTATATTATTTGCATGGTCACCGAGAAAGATTCAGCGCTACCTTGACCTTGCGCTCATCCACGGTATCGGCAAAGCACCGAACAAGAGGCAGGAGTGAGTTCAAACTACACCAAAGACGATTGAGGGAAGGCTCTGAGAACGCACGACACGTTCGAGCCATCGCGGCAAGCGTTCGCTGTTCCTCACTAACTAGTCCGGGACGCCGTGGGGGTGGTATAACAAGACATTCGAGGATGCAGTGAAGTAGATCTGGAATCAGAAATGGGTTCCCTGAAGTGATCGGCATGCAAGCTCTAAGGTGATCTGAAGGGTAGAAACTTGGGTCTGAGGCATCATCGATGGTGAAATTTTAAGACCGGATCCTGAAAGGGTCGCAAGTCAACGGAGACGTTGAATCTTCCAGGTTCGGTCCGACCCGCTCGGGTCGAGTCGCCTTCTGAAAACGACTGTCTGTTTTTGGTAAACCGTAAAGGAAGAATGCAGCTATATAAGATGATAAAATCGCTGGAAAGAAAAAGGAGCCATGCAACGATCATAATAACTTCCTTGTACACGAAGTCAAAAACAAGAATTCAGGCTTGAACACTCGAACGCGGTATGATCTAGCATCATACAAATCGACCCTCTCCACGGCCAAGGATCCACATTATCACCACGTGAAATGTCCCAAGTGCCAAAGAAACACGCAGCTCCTCCGACGTCGTGTCCGCTACGGCCGCAACCGTCAACGCTACTAATAGGACAGGTCTATGTCGAACCTGATCCCAACAAGACGCCACCCACACGGCCTACGTGCGTAGATATGCGATTAGTTGGTCACGTCTAAATCGTTGGACTCTACCTTAGCTGCTAATATGCATGCCTTCGTGCTTCTAAGAAGTGCTTCCGACGTGATGCGTACCCCCAAGGCTTGACTAGCGTTAGCAAAGAATCGCTTGAGAAAACTCCCATTGTCGTTCTCCGGCAGCGGTGGTGACGGAAGACGAAGGAAGGGGCCTTTTTCGTCCACTTCGCTTAGTGGAACTGAGCTATGAGTTTCATCAAAATGACTAGTATCTTCCCTTCGATGGGACTCGGGGACGGGAGCGGGTGGTAGTGCACGCTGGCTCGGGCTCAGTTCCCGACGGCACTCATCGGTTGACCGCCTAATGGGAATCAGCGATCCGAAGGATGCTCTGGGTGTCGATGGCATAGGATTGAACTACAAGATTGACGGGCTTGAGTCACACGACACGCAATGCAAGCTGTGGTATACATACCCTGCCTTCTCGCATCGCACTCACGATCCGCTCGCTTGTAGGGCGTATCGAGGGGTTGACGCTCAAAAGGCTTTCCAGCAAGATTAGGAATGCACGTGGTAAATGCCGGCTTTCAAACACTGCTGTCAAGGAAGGCGTGGTGCGAAAACTAAAGTGACTGTTGGTCCCGTTCGCAGAGAGTTACATTCCTTACCCTTGATAGGTCAAAATTTCCTGCTCCAGCCGTTGCATCTTATCTACCTCGTCCCTGGCACTTGCTTCGCCTTCTGTGGCATAATGGTATGGTAGTCGGAAAAAGAGCATCTTGTGGAGGATCATTCCCAACGACCACATATCAGACTTTGAATCAACTTCCTGAAGAAAGCCGGTCTGAGGGGAAGGAAGAGACTCCGGTGAAGCGTACTCCAGCCTGGTTTACCAGAGGTAAAGAATAGACCGCTCAACACTATACGATGAGCGACTTACGTCCCCGTGTTACCAGATCGCGAACCGGAGGAGTGAATCATGTCGCGAGACGTGCCAAAATCCGACAACATCGCACGAGGTCTAGATGAAGCAGTTATCACGACAAAAGAGGCAGAAGAGCTGGGTTACTTGCATGAGCTTGCCTTCGTCCCAGGTTAGTAGTACGTTTCCTGGTTTCAAATCGAGGTGTAAAATCGATCTGTCATGCTGTTGAAGAACATGTCATCTCCCCGTATCGTCCTAAACAACCTGGACAAACCAAAAACGCGAGACCCTCTGCTACATCAGAGAAGAGGCTCCTGACTTCATCCGCACTGAACAAGTGAATAGCTTTCAAGCTCGATCGTCCAGCTACACGAACTCCCGAACTCTCTGCCATCTCTCGGCGAAGTCGCTCGCGTTCCTCTGGCGGTGCGCGCTTCATCGCACGAAAGGCTCGAATACGCGCAGAAGTAGATTGGGCATCAGCTGGTGATTCACCCGTGGGTGTAGATGACTGCATGTGAGGTAATTTAGTAGGCCGTCCCAATCGGAGTTCGATCAGGTCGTCTAGACTATGTATCCCGTCCGCTAAGGATGGGTATAAACTAGAAATGAGAAATAAACCTACCTCCCTCCTTCGGCCCATTGCATCAATACGCTGCAAAGGATCGTAAGACTTATCCCTAGAGACACCAATCGTAGTCAACTCAACTGCAGTGCAGGCACTTTTGGACCAAACGGGGAAAATTGACAGGTCTCCAGCCAAGCGTGATGGTACGTAATGATATTTCGGTGGCGGAGTGATTCTAACAATCGAATCTGCAAGGTGTTGAGATTCCGTGTATTACATTAGGACAGCCCTCGGACCTCGCGCAAGATACCGAGAAGATATGAGTGCGACTCTCCCACGGCGATCTTCTTCACAGCGAAGTGTCCTAAATGGGACTCAGTGAAGGCCTTTAAACGCAAGTAGCTTATTTATGCGTACCTAGAGGGTTACCGTCCAGTACGTGCTATAAATCGTTGCGGTTTATGAATACTCGATGGAGGCAAATAGACCACATGCAAACCTGACAAAGATATACGGTTCCGTTCGCCCCCATTCCAAGTCGGTACTCCTCCTGGAAGAACGCCTTGAAGTATCCTTCGGCCATAGCTTCACGTGGGAATGTTCTGTCCCCGTTGCCAAGTGGTGGTGGATTCGACGGTCGAGAACTCTCGTTTGCAATTGCGAGTAACTGGAAATAGTTGGATGCCCGCTGCGGACCACCTTCACGACGCAAGTCCTCGTCGTCCTCCGCATCGTGAGCGAACCCAAGCGGGAGCGGTCGGTGACAGAATGGACAGGGCGAGTTCGGTCGGTCAGGCACGTGTACGGAAGACTTGCGAATCGACAAGGCGTGGGACGTGGGGTTGTACAGGACGACCTGATTCGAGGCATGGAGGATAAGCTGCCATTCGGGATCCTGGGGAGCCAACGCCACCAGGGCTTGGTTCGGGGAGGGAGGTACACTCTCTTCGAACATGATGAATGCGAAGAGGTGTCAAGCGAGGAGCGTGACTGCTGCACACAGAGTGATACTAGTCTATTGAATACTGCGCCTCGTCGCGGTCCACGCGATTCGTACGTTAGACAGCCGGCGTCACAACGATGTGGTCAGTCGATGCAGTGAGCCAGCCAGTACTCGCTAAACACGTGGCGTTGGGTGGAGCTGTCGACTAGCAGACTCTGGACGAGGTCGTCGTGGAGTCGATGAGAAGTGCCAACCCTAGTCAATTATCCGAAAAAGGAAGTGGTCTCCAACGACTGCAGAGTTCAAAGTCACTAGCCACTTGGCGGCAAAGTCAACCTCCATTGCAGACCCGCTGGACAACTCTCCAGGCAGTCCGGGCACCGCCTTCGATGGATTCGCCATCCCTCACTGCAGCGCCCACACCTACCATTCCTCAGGGTGCACCTCCAGGTATCATCGTCGTGACCCAGCCACCTCAGCTATCCACCCAGGTTTATGCGATTGCACCGAATCAACCCATCACCTTTGCATGGAACTTCAGCCACGTCATAGTCACGCCGACCCATCTCACCGCGTCTGCTGTTTGTGAAAACGGGAATACCTATCCGGTGGGGCCCACCGACGGGATCATGGCCGGCACGGCAACGAATGTTGTCTGGGATACCTACGCATACCAGACCTCGCATCCACAGCTTCCACTGGCTCAAGCCAGGTACACGCTCGAAATATGGGGAGATCAAGGCCCTCTTGCACTACCCGCGCCTGGGGTTCTTACTCCAAATAGTGCTGTACGATTTTCTCTGTATACTCCACAGGGATACACACCAATCGTAAACGGTATGCTGTCTTGGGTCCTAATGTAGTGGACATTAACGTCCGATGGTAGGGTCTTGCCCGGGATGTTCGAGAGCGGTCTCGCAACATGTATATCATTCCGCATCTATCGGCTTGATAACTATGCTTCTCGTCATGTTTCTCTCTGGCTCGTTTGTTACGCGACGTTCTTGAGAAAGGTACTGGTCACGACCATATCTATGGGTCGCATCGTTGAATGTGAACTCTCACCTCTTGAAGTGGCGATGGTCTGCTTTAGGTATGCAAACCTTGTAGGGTTAATTATGCTATCCGCCTCCATGGCTCGTCAGCGTCACGGATGTCATACATGAGCCATTTTATTACTCGTCCCTTCATTAACTCCTGTTAACTTGAAACGTAATAAAAGTACAACGGCGAACTCGCGCTGACACTATAGACCCACCAAGACCGCTACCGTTGGTGCAATGAAATGGTAGTCCGGATTCCGAAGAGGCCACAGTTGTATTGGAATAAGTGAGCGAACTGGTGCGCAGTGCCGCGTATCTTCCACCGTGTTCTCAAACTTAAAACAGTGTACGACTCACCAACCCACGTGCGGTACCAGTCAATACAAAGTAGACCAATTAGTGGTTGGAATCGGCACGAAGTAGAATGTCATTCAATACTGATTTATAGCGGTCATTCTCGAATTTCTCAGCACAACCACGAGACAATTGTTTCAACTGAAACGAGGTGAGAATGGTGTAACCAGGCTTGTGTCAGCCCTTATTTATTAATTAGTCACCGGAATGGTATCCGATTGGACGTCCCTAGTTCTCCGTGCCTCAGAAAGGGCCAAGCTCTTTCATGTGCCTGGCGGCGAGCTGACGTTCGCTCTCTGAGCGGATTCTTATAATGTTAGCACCACTGACAAGCTCTCCGTGAGGACTACTATCTACTTCCATGATGTCGATTTGAATCTAGGATACCACGACGTGGGCGGCCTACAGCCCTAATTGTGTGTGCCTAGTGTCAAAGTTCGTCAGCTAATATAATATCGGACAGCTGTGTGAGCTCGCCTCACTTGCACAGCCCGTTTCAAAGCTGGGATCCACGTCATGCACCACAAGATACTGCCGAGACGACGAGCCTGAATTTCCTTTCTTGAAAACGAACCACCAATCAAGACTCCCCGACTCGGATGGCCCAGCGCCGTATGTGATAACCTTACATAGCGTCCTGCAGATCCGGGTCATGAGTCAGGTGCGCTAAAAAGTAATAATAATCTGAGAGTTGACTACACGCCACATTGGAACCAACGAGGACAAAACTAATAGGCAAGGTATTTGTCTAGGACGCCAAAAATACGCCGTTTTCTCCAATGTCCATCATTTAATTCTGCTAGTCCACGTCACGACTCGCTTTCCTTGAAAGCTCCCATACCCAAGCGACTTTGGCATCTTTCGACCCTCCTCAGCTTCGCTACGCAACGCTGATCGGCCAGCAATACATCTGGGGCCTGTCATTCCGTGCCTAAATTGTACCATCCCATCATTCCTTTATCCGCGGTCGCAGACAGGAAAGATATAACATGGATACGCTCGTAGCCATGCAAAAGATATTTCGGTTGCATACTCCGAACCAAGAAACTCCTTCATTTTTAGACGACTTCCTCGTGAAGCCGACAAAAGAGTTACAATCAGGTGAGCAAAAAATGGTCGTTTCCTATTCATTGCATAACGACCACTCACTACCCAAGAAGTTGCGCAGCCGCCCGCCATAGATTTGACCCCCAAAGCCATCCGTATTTCTCCTAGCCGGGCGCGCCCCTCCACGTCTGTACACGCAATACCATCGGAGCCACTTCCTCAAGCCACTATATCCGTACCCAAGTCTTTCCTGCGGTCGTTGTCAAGATATTCCTCTTTCCAGCGCCAAATGTGGATACCAGATTCACGAGACGCCCGCCTCGCTCAACATGATGAAATGTGGCCAAGTAGGAGGGAGGGGAGGTCATTCACGATGACTGATGTAATACCATCAGATCAAGGGCGCAAAAACCGGGTATGGAGTGACTTTGATACGTATCTTCCTCTCACCAAACCTCCCCGTCCTTGCAGAGCCTCGGGCATGCGCGGAATCGTTCCGAACACAAATTACCTTCGGATCCAGTGATATCCTCCCGGCCGTCTACTTCCCACGCGCGGTTGTCTGGACAGTCGGTGAGGTCGGACTCGACAGTATCTCTCTCGCACCGACAGAGTTTCGAGTCGAACC
>JBBPTW010000633.1:0-10922 GCA_038094575.1 Phylloporus cf. nigrescens
CTAGGGTGGATGCGAGACGCATCGTTCCGCGAGACGCTTGACGAACCCGGACGGCGAATGCTCGACGCCCTGATGACAATGCAGAACGATGTCAAGGGGGACGCGGGATATTCTCTCATCGGTTAGTAGAAGGGAATGACGAGGAGTCCCCTGTCGGTCTATCAGTTGCTCAGGTCCATGGAAATCAATGTATGGCGGGAGATCGTTGTGAAATCAATGGTGAAAAACTACCTATATGGAATACCTCGACTCGAAGGTATTGGAAGGGAGGACATGCCAGAGTACCTTGAATCGAGTCGCCCGTGGTTTGACTTATTCGTCTTTGGACCGTGTCCTTCACTTGTCATCAATATTGCCTCGCCTCTGCGACCGTGGTTTTAGGATTCAGTGAGCGATACGTGATGGGATGCTCCAGCCCGCTGTGTCGCTTGTAAACTTGTCTACGCTGAGGGGGCCTCGCGCCTCGAGATCATACCGCTCGTACTCGGACCGCACCGCGTGTTCCACCCGGCGCGCGCAACTCGCCAGGCATGAGCAAGTAAAGCCACCAGAGATGAGAGGGGAGTTGGAGAACACCATCAAGGCGTATGAATACTAGTAAGATTGCCCGGGGAGCCAGGGGCATCATGGGTGACTTCATACCGGGGGCGGCGCAAGGAATGAGGATTTGGATTAAAGCCGTAGTGGGATTTCATGTAGCCGAAGGTTTTGGCCCACATCTTGAGATGAACGAACTTAATGGCCCCTTGTTCAGCGCCATGACACACGACAGCTACCTTTGCGTCTGCCTTGCTACAATAGTCGCTTGGTACCTGTACTGCCTCACTAGCTCCGCGGTGGGAAGCGTCGACAGTCCGATGATCATGGCTGCGCCAAACGCTATGTGTTGGTGGTCAGAGAAGGATAGGAACAAGCGAAAAGGGCCAACCGTCTCTCTCCTTCGTGTACTGGATACTCCTAGGGCTGACCGGAGGAAGTCACAAAGTGGACGGAGTCTGGGGAATGTGGGAGGAGGGCTGCATTTGACCATTTCCGTGCTTGATGAGCTCCAAAACATCTTCACAAACGGCAGCCATAGCACAAGCCCCTTTTGCGTCCGAGCGGGTGTCCAACGCGGGGTCAGAAAGGTAGATGCGACTAAAATGGGATGAAAACTGTATGCGAAGTGCATAACCTAGTTCTATGTTGTGTCAACGTACAGAACGAGGAAACGATGTGCGGAACTCACTATGTAGCAACTTGGGGTCAGAGGGCGGGACTCAGTGAGGGACGACATGCCAGCTGGCACGCCACTCGACACATCATTTCTCGATGTCGCCCACGAGCAATTCCGACCCTACCGTTGATATGGACATAGCATCGGATAGAGCGGTCGACTCTACGGACGTGCATGCCGGATCGGATAGGTCTGTTCTGTCGTCCCTGCCGATCAGGAAGTCGAGTACGCCTATTTCGATAGCAATTCTTACCACCCCCAACCTGGCCTCTGTCTTTTTGGTAAAGACAGGCTGGGTCGCGTACAATCGCCGTACGCGCAAGGTGTCCTCACTCCTCGAACCGTACTTGGCTGAGCCCGGCTACGTCTGCAGCACGTTTGATCTTGGTGTGCATGTGTACGATGGGTTCGAGAGTGACTTATTTGGATCAAGTTGTCTGGTCGTGTGACTGTGCTCTTGAAGGAGAGTGAACACCCGAACGTAGTTCTGGAAGTAAGTGAACGCTTACCTGCTCCAATGTCAAGAACAACGAAGAGGTGTGATGTTGATCGGCTATTCAACTCGCCGGTCGCGGTGAATTCCCACAGTGCAGAACAAGCCTTCCGAATGAGCCCAAACTTTTGCCAGTTGTCCAGGCTTGGCACAACACACATTTAGGAGTCTACTGAGGCTCGTTCTCTGGTAGCATACCTCACTGTTGGTGTGATCTGTACCAATGCGTTCCATATTATATTTTGCATTATTAATGTATAATGTGACAACAATTTTTGTACAGGCCTAGCTGCATTGTTGGAAACATTTTGCTGTGTCAACTCAGGTTTGATAAATCCTTTTCACTGGCAACATGTCTTCAAGTACATGAATCAAACCCTGATGTCATTTATATTTTTCATATCATCATCACTGTAGTTTGGCTCATCATCATAGAAGTGCTACCATCCAAGTTCTTGGTCCCTCTTCTCTATGTCATTGTGCTTCTCATTCCCTTCACCTTTTAATTCTTTCTCCTGGAAACACCCATCTTTGCCTGGCTTCTTGTTTTCTACATAAATCACTTCATACCCTCCAATCTCTGGCTCATTGACCATGTTATCTTGCTTCTGATCTATAAGACTACCCTTTAGGGCACCAACATTTCCAGCATCATCCTCATACTTCTGATCTTGGTCATAATTGTGTTCTTATGGCCATGCCCTGCTTGATGTCATTGGAATGCTGCCATAGTACAAAGTCAGGGTTGATTATCAGATTAAATTGTTATATTCTTACATATAGTACATACAGTTTGGTTAGGTCCAACTTACATAATCACATAGATAAAAGCAGTCATGACATGCTGTCCTTTGTTTAGGAAATACCCAGTGAACTGCTAGGCTTCTCTATAGGTATATCCTCCAGGGCCAATATGACTATAAGCTAGGGATGGGACAACTCTATCTTCTAGATCAAGCAGAAGAGTATTCAAGAGACTATCTCCTCCTGAGTAAGTGAGAAACTTAGTCAATTGGATGCCTGGTTGTTCTTCAATCTCTGAATAAGAGTATTCAAGATGATTGATTGGCTTTTACTAGCAGAAAGGATGGCCATGCAGCTAGCTAGATTACTTGTATCAAGTAATGAGGTGAGGTGTAGTCTATGTAGACTAGTAGTGGGCTATGGAAATAGCAAGGTAGGTGGTGGTAAGCTCTAAGAAAGCTTGAGAAGGGGTTTTGCCTAGACAACAAGTCTATGGGGCAAATGAATATGGGATAGAATAGTTGGATTAAGAGGCTTGGTGGAGGAGATACTAGGAAATTAGATTCCTATGGGGATATCTCCTAAGTGTGGGAAGATTCTCTGGGTGAGAAGTCTTGGTAAGAGGAAGGGTAATTTAGGGGATCAAAGGGGAAGTGTAATGACTTCAGCAAAGGAGTGTTTCAAAAGAAACAACCAGCAGTCTACCTTGGTTGTAAAGAGAAAAGGAAAAGGAGTTTTAAGTCTAGTGTCCCTCTGTTGAAGAACAAGAACAAGAGAACCAGACTGGGGGCTCCAGTTGGGCTCTGGGGGTTTATGTACTACCTAGGAGTTTGTACATGTGTGGTTCTATTTGTACATGTTATATATTATAAAGGGTAGAAAGCAGTGTTCATCAGACAAGTCACTGTGGGTCATGATGAAGATAGTGAAGATAAGAGATATAAGATAGAAGGCTGTCTGTGTGGCAGCACTGATATGCATAGTCTTGTGACAGAGATTAATAGATAAGAGAAATGAGGGGTAAGTCATAAGGGTATAGCTGGGTGGTGCATCAAATGGAAGAGAAGCATAGCACAGGGTGGTAGAACAGCCCTGTGGTAGTGGGAGATTAAAGGAGGAAAGTATAACAGGGATCAATAGATAAGGATTGTGAGTTATGTGAATCATTAGATTTTATATATCCATCTGGGGATAAGTCACATGATTGTGGCTGTGTCATGGTGACTATCCAGAGTCATTGAAAATGACTAAGTGTGTCTAGCACTGTGAAAAGAGTTTGGTGGCTGTAACAGGAAGAGTTCCAGAAGGATGTTACTAGAATCCTTAATTGGCTGAAATTTTGTAGAATCAAGTGGGGTTCACTTGGGGCTCTGTGGGGCCTAATGAGGGCTCTCTGTCCCCTGCTGTATTTATGGGCTTATATACTACAGTACAGGGGGCTATGCTACGGCTTACCATTCCCTTGGGATTCTCCATTTAGAATCCCTCCTAGTCAGATTGACTAGGTCTGATATCTTATGACTAGTTTCCTTAGTAACAGCCTGTACTGCATAAATGACTCTCTGTGACTCTTGTAGGCTATGTAGAGAAGTCATTGGGGCTATACTTCTTGAATTAGAAACAGTAGCATTGCCATTCACTAGTCCCTGAAAGGGATGCAAGTAATATAGAGCAAAAAGGCTATGTTTGCCTGAATTGGGCTACAGTGCCTTCCCAGAAAGCTGTGCATGAGTAAGCAAGTCACATGATAGGAGGTCTTGGTCATGTGATGCCTCTGTAGGAGTTGGGTGGCTGTGCATTTACAATGGTCTAAAATATAAGGTAAAAGTTATCAAAGACTATTAACCTTGGTAGTTAGAAGATAGCAGAAAGATGAACCTGTATCTCAAGAAGTTGGAAGGCAGGATCTTTGAGAGATTAATGGTAGTTAGTCCATAGTATAAGCTTTCTTGAGAGTAGAGATAGTAACTGGCTAGATAGATAGAAGTTATGAACTGAGGATAGGAAGTGAAAGGGATAGAATAGACATGGTTGGTGAAATATCTGGCCTGACTCAGCATGATTTCATTTTTGTGCAGGTCAGTGCATCTGTACCTCAGTCACAGACTCTGTCCTGTACTGAGGTAAGATCCCATCTCTTATTGTATACCTGATACTCATATCACTCTGTAGTATACTTCTACAGGTTATGAGTCCTGAGCTTCTCTGATCATGAGATTACACAAATGGAGACATGCATACATCCAGTGAAATGACCTCTATGACATCTGAGGAGATCAAGCTATCTAAGCTTGATGCATTCAGCAAGGAGTGGACCACCTGGAAGGTCTGACTCCAAGTAGTCATAGCCAGTTGAGGTCTTGATAGGTACCTTAATGGTACAACACAAAGGCCCACAAATCTAGCAACCAGAAAATTACCTGGATGGACAGCAACAACTCCTGATAAAATCAAAGAAGTCACTGAGTATGAGAAGAGCCTAACAACTTGGCTTGAGAAAGATGCAAAGATCCAGCACCTTATCACAAACATGCTTCCTAATTCTCTCTTCATTCAGCTCATCAATAAGAAGAGTTCCTCCAGGTACTACAAGACCCTGAGTACTCTTTTTAAGTAGTGGTATATCATGGTTGGCACAGAATTGCAAGGTCAGCTCGGAGAACTCAAGCTGAAAGAAGGGGATGCATGCACACATATCAACAAGATCATCTTGCTATGTGAGGAACTGGCATCTATCAGGCAGCCAGTATCTGATAATGACCTGTTTAATATTATATATGCATTACTTCCACACTTGTATAACCTGGACTAGCTTCACTATCTTCCATGATATGCCTGCAGCAGAAAATGATTAGTCCAGCTGAATTGATGGACATCATACTGGAAAAGTATGACTGAATCACTCTCCAAGACAAGGGGAAGTTGAAGAAGTCCACATCTGAGGATGCAGTGTTTGGAGCTGATGCATCTAAATGGGGAAAACCAAAGAAATTCAGTGGGACATGTTATAATTGTAGATGGACTGATCACAAGAATAATAACTGCTAGGAAGAAGGCAGAGGAAAAGCTGGAAAGGCTCCCAAGAGTTGGAAGCCTCATGGCAAGAAGCCCAAAGATGCTAAAGAATCTGCAAAGGACTCAAAAGCAAACTCCTTAGCGCATGTAGCAGAGGAATCTAACTGCTATGCCTGGGTAGCTGAAACAAATTCCCTGCATGACTGTTCTTACCTAGCTCATTCTGACACAATGAGCATTGTCAAACTTTACAATAGTGGTGCCTCACAGCACCTGTCTTTCTTGTGTGAGCACTTCATCAATTCAAGTTCATCCCACCCAGATCTATTCAAGATGCTGATAATGGTATGTTTGATGCCATTGGGCATGGCGACTTGCTGTTTTACCTTTCAAATGGGTCCTCCTGATCGTGAATCCTCCTGAAGGACATGTTGTATGCACTGAGTATACATGTCACCCTTGTGTCAATCAGCTACTTCATGGATGCCAGATGTCAAGCCATTTTTGACAGTAATTCTTGCCAGTTTTTTGACACTCAACAATGTTTACTGGGGAAAGTCAATATGTCAAATGGTCTGTATAAGACTCAAAACACTTATCCTGCAACCAGCACAGCCACTAGGACTGACAAACAAGTCAGCATGACTAAACTTCATGCTCATCTCTCTCACATTAGTGCTGCTACTATCTGTAATATGGTAGCACAAGGGATGGTGACTGGGATATTGCTTGATCTGGATCACATTACCATGAACCAGTGCCCTGCCTGTGAATATGGAAAGGCAACCTGAAAACCTATTAGGAATGTTCATGAGCCTGCTTATACAACACAACTTGCAGACAAAATACATACTAATGTGTGGGGCCTGTCCCCTACTCAAACGCTTGGATGATGGAGCTATTATAGCTTATTTATGGATGACCATACACACTATACTTGAGTTAGCGTCATATTCACGAAATCTGATACTCTTTTGGTGTACCTGGAGTTCAAATTGTGGCTGAAGATGTAGCACAGTGCCATAGTGAAACACCTTTATTTTGACCATGGGGGGGAGTATTTATCCAACAATTTCTCACATCACTTGAAACAAGCCAGAACAGAACAAAAGCTCACCATGCATAACATGCCACAGCATAATGGCATTGCTGAATGGCTCAACTGAATGCTCATTGAGCACATATGAATGGTCCTACATACCAGCAGATTGCTAAAATCATTGTGGGGAGAAGCACTTCTTCATGTCATATGGGTGAAGAATCGGACCATCACATGCATGCTGGATGGAAAGACACTGTATGAGATGTTATATGAAAAGAAACCATGTCTGGAGAACTTACCAGTTTGGGGTATCAAATGCTGGGTCCTGAACTGATCTGGATTAAAGCTGGATGAGCGCACTAAGAAAGGATGTGGGGTCGGATTCAATGTGGAATCCACAGCACATCAGATGTACTTACCTGATCATCACACCATCATAGTTGAGTGCAACATGACCTTCCAACGGCATCACAGTGGGACAGCATTGATCCAACTTGATAATAAATCTGTGGAACAGAAACAGGTCAGCAACAACAAGCCAAAATAACCAATTGTGGGCAAGAACAACACACCTAAAACCACACCAGTATCCTCCATCCAAATGCCAACTACACCAATCCCTGACCATCTCAGCATGAACTTTAAAAATCTGTCAGGAGAAGTGCCACTACAATGTACAACTCATCAACATTTCGAATTGTCATATATCCACATGTTGTGGAGTGATGAAGGGACTCATGATAGACAAGGAAGCCCTCTCCTACCATGCAGGATCCAGGGAGTCAATGGTAATAAGAATTGTAAGAACCCTGATGGCATTGCCACAGTGTTGTTAGCATGGGAATTTGATAACACTGATGCAGCTTCTGTATACACGATGCTCACCGATAGCACAGAAGCTGAGAGACTCAAACCCACAACCATTAATGAGGCATAGACATGCCCAGACTGGAACAAATGGTAAGAAGTCATCAATGCTTAGTTACAGAGTCTCACTGACACACATACCTGGAATGTAGTTGATCATCTCCCAAAAGGAACCAACATTGTGAGCTTAAAATGGGTGTTCAAGATTAAAAAGAACACAGCTGGAGAGATCAATAAGTACAAAGTTCATCTTGTGGTGCATGGATTCACCCAATAGTATAGTGCATGCAGGTAGACTGATACAAAGTTTATCTTGTTGATCTTTTGCCCTATTTCTATCTTAAATTTATTCTATTCCTATATTCAGTACTGTTTAAGTGGTCTAAAGATAATAACATCAAAGCCTTGATAAATATGTGTCAAATATGCTAGATAGCAAAGTTGATGAACATTATGTTCTCTGGCATAGTCTAAGAAGTTCTTTATATAATGCAAGTTATAGCCATTGATAAGAAGAAGTCTAGCATGTTTATCTGCTTTTGCATATATTTTCTTTTCAAAGTCCTTGATTCATAGCTGACCAAGAACTCTATTAGTTCACCCTTTCTTGAAGTGCACTATGCTATCTAGATATAAGTTAATTATTATTATATCTTATTTACCACTCATAAAGCTTACAACTTGTTTCCTTGATACCATAAGATATCAAAGCTCTTTCCTTTGTGATAGCTGGTAGAATCTTATTACCATCAGCACAGATGGTTATCATAACAGTAATATCTTCACAACTACCACCATGCTGCTGATATTGTATTTGGTTCTTTGCAGCACCAATGACTTACTGTATTTGTTCACCACCTGGTTAAAAC
Source organism: Phylloporus cf. nigrescens (assembly GCA_038094575.1). NCBI lineage: Eukaryota > Fungi > Basidiomycota > Agaricomycetes > Boletales > Boletaceae > Phylloporus > Phylloporus cf. nigrescens. The sequence continues at coordinate 8,247 of JBBPTW010000633.1, forward strand.
CCAGTTTTATCCACCACCCAAATACAGTCCTGGTCAACCTTCTGCATCTAAATGGTATTACCAAGCAAGTTGAACCAGGCCTTGTTAGTGTGCTCATTTATAGCATGTTCTCAAGCAGAGTCAAGCAAGACACTCCAGGATTGTTGTATGTAGATGAGCATGATAATATTGCAGAAAGCAGCCTGTTTAATTCTTGCCTATGCCAGCCTGTAGAAAATCTTGCCTCTTTTGTGCCTTCAAAAGACTATCAATATACTATTTTAGTGATGCATGATTAAGTAGAAAATCATGTGCTGCATAATAAAAACAGAGATTGATAATCTCTTTCTTCTCTTTCATAGTAAGCCACAACTTTTCTTCCATATTAAACTAAAGATGACTTTATTCTCCACCTATTCTTCTCTTCACTATGTCACAACTAACTATAACTTGGCTGTATCCAGCTCTTTTACACCATTCAGATTGGATAGTGCAACATACATATCTCTTGTTAGCTTTGTCTCCCTTGTGCTAGCTTTTTCTCATCTGCCTAGATAATACTGATTGCTTCAGACACTGTCTTCTTCTGGTAGTCAGCTTCAATTTTCCTTTTCTTGATTTTTGAGTAGGCTCAGCCAACCATTGGAGAATTGGTTTTGAGGTTTTAGAACTATATACATTAGGATTCACAGTCTCAATGACAGATGACCATTTCTTCAGGTTGCTTATAGTTTATCTACAATAAGATCTTTTGTAATTAATAAGATGTGATAAGGGCCAAGGCAACTGGCTTCTCTGGCATGTCTCTGGCAAGATGTTCCCTGCTGCTCAAAGTAGATCATTATATCATACCTATAATGAACAGCCTTTGGCATTTGGCATTTGTTTTTCAGGCTCAAAAATAGTACTGGGTGAAGGCAATATCATAAACTCTTTTTTTTCTTAGACAAAAGAGAATATAACTTATGAACATAAGAGAATTCATGTATACATGCTTAGTATACCATCTACACTAAGCAACAAAACTATTGCAATGTTAGCTATAGTTGTAGAGATTAATTGACACATTGATGCTGAACTCTCAAACCCAGGTATCATTAGAAAGCCATGATAAAGGGCTTTTCAAAAGTATATGTATCACTTATGTAATTCTTTCTCAGTAACAAAATATTCAACAATTGATGATAGGTACTCATTGCAACAGTTTTGTTGCTGAATATAAGCTATTAGAGACTAGTAGGAGGTATATCCTCCATTTGCCTTGATTACCTCTTCAACCCTTCTAGGTATACTTTTAATCAACTTCTGACACTTCTTCACTCCAATATTCTCCCACTTTACCTGCAAATGCTCCCAAAGTTCTAAAATCCCCTTTGGTGGCTCTGAATACTCTACCAGTCTTCTTTTAAGCAGAAATCACAGATGTTCTATGGGGTTGAAGTTTGGAGATTGAGCAGGCCATACCATTACATCATATTCATGCTCAACAAACCACTTCTTGGCCCTTCTACTGGTGTGTTTAGGGTCATTATCCTGCTAAAAGATAATATCCTCTGGAGTTTTTCCATAAAACTCCAATGTTTGATAAAGCTTATCCTCTAGAATCTATATGTAGATATTAGTATCCATCTTATCATCAATCTTGCAAGCCAGCCCAACACCCTCCCAAGTCATACAGCCTCACATCATTAAGGATTCTCCTCCATACTTTATTGTTCCTCTCATCAATCTGTCACTTAGACCCTCTCCTGCCTTTTTCCATGTTCACTTCTTGCCATCTGACCCAATGCAATTAATTTTGATCTCATCTGACCATATAAATCTCTTCCAGTCCTCCATAGTCCAGTTCCTATGACTTAGAGCAAAGTTCATTCTTGCTCTCTTATAACACTTGATAACAAGAGGGTATTCTTTCTTTACCACAGCCTTCATACTAGCTTTCTTCAGGTGATGATGGATGGTTTGTGGAGAGATAAACTGGTTTTTGACATCCTGAAGAGTAGCGGCTACCTGGATAGCATTTTCAGCCTTTCAAGTCTTAATAAGATGAATAGCATGGCATATACATATCAGTAGGAGTTATGATGGAAGAATAACCACCAGTAGACTTGAGAAGGTCAGAACAAAGTTTAGACCTAACTCTACTGATAGTAGAGTGGTTTAGGCCAGTAGCAACAGAGATCTGACAAGTGGATTGACCCAAATCCAAGAAAGTAATAATTTGGTTGATTTGGTTAATAGATAGTGGTTTCATGATAATGGAAGTGGAAAAAGAGCAGTGTTATGATTTGTTTGTACCTTGTTGAACTTGTTGTATATCACATGACCAATTGATTATGTAATAATATGACAGAATATATTAATTTGATACTTTATTAAGTTAGCAACAAAACTGTTGCAATGAGTACCTGTTATCAATTGTTGAATATTTTGTTACTGAGAAATAATTACATAAGCAATGTATATACTTTTGAAAAGCCCTTTATCATGGATTTCTAATGATACCTAGATTTGAGGGTCTAGCATCAATATACCATGAGATATTAATTAATCTTTACAACTATAGCCAACATTGCAATGGTTTTGTTGCTCAGTGTACTATTGAACAGTCTCATGAGATCCAATAACTTATTGCATGACTTTCATGTGAATTATAAGAATATCCGAGGTTGACACAAATAATGGTGGATCACTGTA
>JBBPTW010000634.1:0-10911 GCA_038094575.1 Phylloporus cf. nigrescens
GGTCTTGGTCATGTGATGCCTCTGTAGGAGTTGGGTGGCTGTGCATTTACAATGTTCTAAAATATAAAGTAAAGTTACCAAAGGCTATTAACCTTGGTAGTTAAAAAGGTAGCAGAAAGATGAACCTTTATCTCAAGGAGCTGGAAGATGGAATCTTTAAAAGATTAATGGTAGTTAGTTCATAGTATAAGCTTTCTTGAGAGTAGAGGTAGTAACTGGCTAGGTAAATAGAAGTTGTGAACTGAGAATAGGAAGTGAAAGGGGTAGAATAGGCATGGTTGGTGAAATATCTGGCCTGACTTAGCATGATTTCATTTTCATGCAGGTCAGCGCCATTCACCTTGGTTTGATGGAGAAAGCTCTGTATCTGTTCCAACTTTGGGATGTTAAAGTGGTTCATTGGTCTGCTTTTTAATGTGTGAGCTTCAAGTTGGAGGATAATGTGCTTCTCAGCATGAAAGTCACAAAGAGATTGAGCCATGGATTCAATAGATAAGTTGGTGTAAACAGGATCCTGGGCCTGATAGATAAATTCAACCATGGCACAGATGGGGGAGATAAACTGGTCAGGTACAACACCTGCTAAAATTGAAACAATGGTTCTTTCAATGTCACGATAACTTCAGCCTGTCATCTGAGCTATGTGGGAGATGCCAGAAGAAAAGTGGTGAACAGCAACATGTTGGTGCAGAAGCCTGAAGTGTGTGTCAAGGGTGTGTGCTCCAATGAGTTCCTTGCACCAGATGAGAACATGATTGAAGAAAAATTTGTATAGCGTATGCAGAATCTCCCCAGTCAAGAATAATGATGAATCAGCAAACCTCTAGTTCTACCAAAATGGCTTGTAAACTTCAAGAAGTTTCTGTAGGAAATATAGATACTATAGGTATAGTTAGTATAGATCATATAGTGTGTGACTAGGATGCCTTATCTCAGTAGACTATATGGTAGTCAACTGAGGTGTGGCCTAATTGAGCAGGTGGCATAGTATCATGTATAGAGTATGTAAGCATGATGCACAAATTAGGAAGGTGTCAGTAATAGGCTATGCCATGATTATATTTCAACAGTTTCAGCAGCTTGGCAGCTTTCTGGAAAGTGTTGAGGTCCCAGGGTCAACCATATTGCACAAGTCAAAAAGTTGCATGTGTGTATGCTTGCCTATCTGTGGCTCAGCAGCTTTACCATTACTGAACTCTAATTTCTGAGTGAGTATGATGGAGGAAGCACTCATGGCCACACCTGCGACAAGCTGTTGCTCTGGTAAATCTGTGATGTATGAGACAAGTGGTATGTAACAGAGACAGTTGTCACCCATGGCATCAGTAAGTTCTATACCATGCAAGGCTGCATGTTTGAGAGGAGCTATGATCTTGTCCATGCAGTGGTAAAAGAGACATGCAAGGAGCATTGTCTTGTAGTCAGGATGAATTTCAAATTCTGGGGTCAGAATAAATGCAATACATTGCCAAGCGTGGGATGTAGCTTGCATCCTCATGTCAGATTGGATGTTACTGATCATTATAAATACTGGGTGCATCTCCAGTCCACTGGACTGACGTGTAACTGAAGTTTTATCAGAGGCGAGAATGATAGGGATTATGGTTGCACCAGCAGGAAGCAAATTCTGTGGAATTGAGAAGGGTTAGTGAAATATAAGCTATTGCAGGATATAAAGACTGCCTGGATCTTGAACACACAGAAACCAGTAAAGAATTTGCCATATTCATGGACCGTTCCTTTTATGACAATGTGAAGGTCATACATCATGTACTTCACAAATATTGGATTGGAGAGTAGCTTTCAAACCATGTCTAGACTATTGTAGTGTATGAATCAGATAAGATGCATTGTCTTAAAACCATTAAAAGTGATAGGCAAGGACCATCATTCAGTATCCTGAGGGAGAGTCCCCAGCCAGCCAAAAAGTTTGTTGATAGTGTTGAAAGATAGCTTTGGATGGCTCTCAAACTTGGACATAGATCAGAACATGAAAGGCAAGACTGAAGTTATCACAGAAGGAATGATGTCTATCAAGGAATGTGTCACTGCTCTGCCTTGCACTTTGTAGTTGACAGTTATTTTTATCAAATCCATCTTTTACTAGGTTTATCTCATATCACTTTCTACTTATGTATAGACATGTGTGTCCCTCAAACTATAAAAGAGCTAGTGAACTTGTGAACCAAGTTAACAAGCAGAAACTAGAAGAACTGGAAAGAATTGAAGATATTGAACAATATCCAGGTAATAGTCAAGATTATTATCAGAGTACTCTTAGGATCTGGAAGTAATGATAATCTGGTGGAACCTTTCTCTTTCATATTATCATATCTCAGACCCTGGTTAATGAAAACTGCAAGCTGCTTGATCAACCTATGTCTTATATCCATTCCTGGAAGTCATGCAATATATTACTTGTGCTAATTTATATAATCTCATTACAAAGCTGACTAGTGTGGAAGGCAGGACATGCACTGCCACACTTATCCCAGAGGGTCATATTTACCACCTTTTTCTATCTGTGCCCTGTTTTGTTCTTGCCCTGCATTTTTACACACAGCAACTCTTTATCTATTTACTTGTTTTCTTTTAATGTATCAGATTGACCACCAATCTTGTCCGGATTTTTTCCTGTCCAAATTGACAAATCTCATATCTCTCACTAAGTCTGAAAAGCACATATTAAGTATGCCTTGCAGAAGTAGAAGAATCTGGGCTTGGACATTTTAGATTTAATAGTAAATAATTTGGTTTGTGTTGTCTATTGAGATAAGGAAAAGACAGCATTTTATACTTGCTATGGTTCTTATAGATGGCTAATAATGTTATTTAATATTACTAATACTCTAGAATCTTTCTAGTATTTTTTTAATTTAATATTTATATATATAATATGTTAAATGTTTTTATTATAATCTGTCTTAATAATATTCTTATTTACTTCAATAATCTAGTATTTTACTAGAAACATATTCAAAGAGCCTTTGATATTGTTATGTAAATAGTTCCTATCTATATAAAGTTAAAGAAATATGAGTAACATATAAAAATTGTTAATTATATTATATTTTCTTTTTCACTGGCTTTTTAATGGCCTTGAACAAGATAAAGGTAATATATATGAAATTGGCTAAAACTCTGAAAAATCAAGGATATTTAGTTATGTCTAGGCTTTATTAATTTCTACCATTGATTTATTCAGAACTACTGTAATATTGTGATTTTTCTTACTTATTATACTTGCAAAGAAGTTCCCTGGAATTTCTTAGCTAATTGTTAATAGTCTTTTCAATATTTTAAGAATGCTGTTACTATAGCTGGTATTTTTTCAATTATTATTTCTAGTGATCTCTACCTTTTAGTATTCTACTCCTATAACATTACTAAAGCAGAATTAAACTATAATACACATGACAAGAAGCTTCTTGTTATTTTCTAAGCATTTTGATTTTGATATTACTATCTTGAGGGCTTCATAACTTCAATTAGTAATTCTTTACTATCAAACTTCTAATACAGTGACTCCAAAAACTATTGCAATAACTAATGTCATTAGTGTGTGTAAAGCACACCCCAACCACCTGTGGGAATTAGCATTTGCTTTGGTGTAATCAAATATAGTAGTTACTCTTGGCTACAAATTAGCCCCTAGGTCATGTGATTTAGATGAGTGGCTATGGAGATATGGATATGGCCATTGTATTACAAGGAACTCATTGCAATAGTTTATGTACTTCTTCTAAAAAGAGTAGAATCATAGCAAAATCAATCAATGGTTGCTCTTGTTTGATGCTAGAAACAAAGATACATACATAAACATTGTGTCTGAGTTTCAAAAAGTTCACACACTCATGTATTTCCATATATAGTATTTTAATACTAGTCAAATCAATATTATCTACTTTATGTCTAATAATGGCTATTCTGCCTGCTCCACTATTATAAATACTATCCCATCCAATGACTTTGACACTCCCAATGACTTCAGCACTTCCAATGACTTTGGCACTTCCTTAAAATACACCATTCTTAGTTGTTTTCACAATTATATATTATCTATACTATATTTTAAGCATCTGCAAGTTTAAATAAGAAAAATTAAAGTAGAAATGAACATAGTAGCTCAATTATGGTTGTCACACCAGATTGTCACCTGCTGACCAGTGCTGAAATGAAGTCTAAAGTGAACTTGGGTTACTGCTGCTATACCAACCTTCCTTATCAAAGCACTGGCCTGGGTAGTATTAGGCTAATGAGTGCTAATAGGCTGCTTTGGCTTCACAGGTCGAATAGTCAAAGCAGCCAGCAGTCTGGGAAGCATCACACAACCTCAGATCCAACCTATGAGTCATGGATTCAAGTAGTAGTGGAAGACCTTGCAAGTGGCCTTTATGACTTAGTTGCTGCAGCTGCAAAAGCTCAAAATGTGTGCTCTAAGTTTTTCTAATTTCTCCTATCTTGGTAGTTAATTGGTTCTCTCAGATAGCTTGTCAAACCCTCGGTGACCATAAGTTGGAGACACATGGCTTCCAAGAGAATGCTTGAGCCATAAAATAACTTCTAACATCTTCTGATAAGGAGGTGCTTGTTGATTGGTGCAAGGATTTGTCATCATCAGCAAAACTGATCTATTCTTCAAAGCTCCAGGCACAGGTCAAGGACCTAACAGGCAAATTACCATAAAAAAACTGGTATCATCACTTCTTGTAGTGACATAATACACTCTTTCTCTCTTGATCTTGAGACCTTGACTTTAAATATGCACAGAACTTTAACAGGGCTTTGATTGGTGAGTTTTTTGACATGCAGAAGCATTTTCAGGATGTTTCACCTGAGCATAAGTGGAATTGGGATGAGAAGGGCAATCAGTTTGGTGGAGGAAGGAAAAATCTCAGGACAAAGTATATCTATGCTGTGAATGATATTGATTGCTATTGTATTTATAGTGACAACCTAGAACTTGTCATGATCATGGAGTGTGTCAGTGCTACAGGCACAAAGATGCCTTCTTGGTTCATTCACAAGTTGGGACCAATGCCAGACATTAGACACCTTGGGGATCAAGTTGGTGATCTATGTGTATACAATGCATCCATGAATCTTAACAGTTAGAAGAAGGAAAGGAAGAGGGCTTGTGAGAGCAAAGAAAGGAAAGCAGGGGTGGGAAAAAACCAAAGGTTTTCCAGCATGAAGCTATAATCTGAATCTGTTGGGTAGTTGAGCTGTGTGCCCTGGAGATTAGGAGTGAGCAACACATCAAGCAAGGCTTAAGGCCCTAACAGTAGGAGTGAGTGTGCTTACTTGTTGACATTTATCTGACTGGTGAAAGAATGTATTTCCTCAGGTTTTCCAAAACATCTGGTTGATATTGGAGGAAAGGTGCAAGGACTAGCACATGGTGCCTTAGATATACTGTGAATGACTCACTGGACCATCTGCTGAGAGTTTTTACTACATCAAAGGGTATTCCTTTAAGTAGGTAGAAGAGCATGCCTCTGATCCATAGGCTGTGCCCTTTGAGGTCTGGTAGGTCTGGATTTGCATGAATGATGCTTTCAATGCATTTGGTAATTTCTTTCTTTGAAAGTGGTCTTAGACCTGCAGGGTGCCTCCACAAGAATAGGTGTACTTTATAGGGTGGGTCATTGATGGTGAAGTGATGGCTAATGGCATTTTTGAAGTCCAAGGAAGAGGTGTTTGAATATGGTGCACAGTGGACTTTTTCACCTAAGATGGATGTTTTGGTGGTGGGGAGGACAAATTCCAGGACAGGGATGCCATCATGATTGCAGGTGGAGGAGAAACCATTGTGTATGATGTGTTTGAGCAAGCTGAATTTGTTGATAGCTGGGACTATGAATTCACTGAGTCTTGCAATGGTGAAGAAGGAGACAGTAAGGCACACAAATATGGCAGCATCTCTGGAAGTGTCAGCATCTATGCAAATGTGAAACCTTTTGAGAATTTCTAAGGTGAAGGGGGCCCATTTGATATGCTTTGAGTTGAATGGAGCAAGTCTCATTGCACCTTCTAGCAAAGCTTTATACTTGTTGTCTGCTATTTTTCATTTGAGCCCATGCAGGACATGTCAGGCTCTGAGCACAGTGGCATAGTTAGCAATGGTGGAGCTGGAATATGCACCTGCATAGTTGGCCAAGAAGGTAATGAGAAGGTTCAGAGAGATGGGAGCTTATTGGTCATCAGGAATCTCTTTAGTGTCACAGAATGCATGGAATACGAGAAGGCTGGTGCCATATAGCTCTTTGGTGGCATCAGAGAGGGATGCTCCTATTACTGTGAGCACTCTTTTGAGATCTGTTTTGGATAGTTAGAAACCTCTTGATGGATCGGTAGCATAGGGGGCTCTCTGATTTGGGAACCATTGCATGAGTCGATGCTGGGCAAGGCAATGGGGGTGAAGCACTGAGGGAATTGGAGTGAGGCCAGGGGTTTGTAAGGTCACAGTTTTGATATGAGACATTGCTCATAATCAAAGTGTAGCACATTCCTGAAACACTTTTGATTGAGTTTCCTAGGTACTTTAAGCATCAGAGAGGGTATCTCTGATGATCCCATCATTGAGGAGGCACTGTGCCCATGCTCTCTCTCTTGCTTGTTGCTCTCGACTACATGGCTCAGTGTGCTCAGGGCCACACTGGGGAGGGTTGGGAGGTTGTGTTGTGTGGGCCCCTGTAGGTGCAGTTGGGCAGAAGAAGTTGATGATGAAGTTGCTGAGAAAATCAGTGATGGGGATAGATGAGAGAAGGAGGAAATTTGAGCTGTAAGCTTCTCAGGAGGGAGGATCAGTAGGATTGCTGCTGCTTGGGATGTACTTTGCATGAATGCCACAGACATTATTGTCTGGGTCTACAATAATGGCATGGATACACTTGAAGACATCATTGATCTCTCTGTTCCGGTGTCTGCCAGACCACCAGCTTTCGATGATGCTGATATTGTCACCAAAGATGAGAAAATGGGATGGTTGGGAGGCCAGGGTGCAGAGGGTGATGATGAGGAGTTCAAAGCCAATGGCTTCTGCCCATGCAATGTCTTATTTTCCCCGCAGAGTTTGCCATCCTGGAATGAGGTACCAGGCTTTCCATTGTTGGCTGATGACAATTGCAATGTCCCTCAAAGAGCTAGCATCAGAGAAAGCTTTCACATCAACAAAGGAGGGTGGGGGGGTAATGGCTAGCAATGCATGGTTGGAGAGGAGAATATTATGCCACAAGTGGAGGTCTGGCACAATGGTTTTATTAGGCCAGTGTGGCATGAAAGGCTTGACATGGCATACTGTTAACATATGCTCCAGGCCTGTGAGAAATGCTCTGCTCTGCATAATGATGGCTGTCATGTACATATAGAGGCTTGCCATACAGGCTTGAGACATCTTTGAGCACATGTGTAGTATGGTTTAGCCAGTTATCTATGGCTATTATATACTTGGTGTATTTTTCTGGGCTGAAAGTTATTGTGTAATTTTTTAGATCCCAGACAAAGCCGATATATACTGTTGAACTGGCAAAAGGCTGGTCTTTAGCTGTCTTCCAAGGGATACTGAGGCGATGAGAAATCTCATCAATGTCTGTGAGTGCATAGGTAAATTTGGTGTTATGCTCTGATCTCAGAGATTTTTGGGTGAGATCTATTAATGGGAAGGTGCAGTCCTCATTGAATTCCTCTGCAGAACCATCAGAAAGAATGCAGCCAGTGAATCAAAATCTCACTCCAGCATGTTGTAACCCTGAATATGTGATGTCAAGGCACCATGCATTTCACATGCGGTTGTAGTCCACTAGATCAGCACATAAGATGTGGAAGAAAATGTGATCATCTACCCATTCGTCAAGTGGTCCTATGCCATGCTTCCAGAATATGTTGCAGCACCATCTGCAAGGTGGCCATATACCCCTGCTGATGGAGCAGCTCCAAAAGTGAGGGATGTGTTGATGCATCCAAGGGCATCAGACAGCCTTATTATGACTGCTTCCCATTGTGAATGATGGAGGGGAATGGTCTGATAGGCTTCAGCTACATCACATGTGACAACCTCAGCTCCATTGGGGAGGTGTGCAGCCAGAAGGTAGATGATTGAGAATTTTTCCCAAGATGTGGGGAAAAGGGAGGGGTCAGTTTGTGCATTAATGGATTGTAAAGGGTATGTGGGGGAGGAACAAATGGGAAAGGAGAAATTTTACACAAGACAGTATTTATTCAGGCGCCCTGGTTTGGGAATTAAGGAGAGAGAAGAGGATTAGAAGTGGCCTATCATATTACTAATCATATCAAGGGAGGCAGGGCCTATATATATGCCTTTATTAATTTCTTTTCTAACTATGGCTTCAAACTCACAGGTGTGCATGGAGATGGAGGTAGAATTAAGGGGGAATTGGGTACAGGATATAACAGGGAAGTTAATGATGAAACTGGTACATAGGGCTTGTCAAATGTCCACAAACCATCCTTGTGTATCAGCAAGGCAGAGTTCTCTTTTCCATGCTTCAGGCTTGTATGGAGTTAGTGCTTGGGATTTTCTGCACTCAAGGACAGTCACAAGCTCCATGGAAGGCAGAGTCATAGCCTGAGCAAATGTGGGCATGGGAGTGTTTGTCAGAGCATCCCTCTCATCTTTGCCATCTGGAACATAGGCATTGTCCAGTGCTTTTGGCATATAGAGCTCGGTTGATCCTTTTAGTGAATATTTCATGCTTTCCATCCCAGGTGGTTTCTTTATTGCACTTGGTGACAGGCATGCCAATGTGCTCATTGATGCTGAGGCAGATGGCACACATGGGAAGAGGGTCACCAGGGGCATAGGTTTGTTGTTGGGGACAAAGGCATAGTTGCACTTGAGAGATGTGTTCATTATAGAGCTTGTGGGGAAGAGCAGCCTTTTGGACAGGCTGGGCTGTCTTTGGTGGGAAGGTGCTGGTATATTCTGCTTGGTGTGATGCTGATGCACAAGTTTCTCCATGACCTAGAGGGGCAAACATGGTGTGAAGGGCAGTGTATGCACAAAAAGAGGTGGCAGCATGGAGCCATGAGTTTGTGAGCATGTAGCTATTGTGAGAGGTGTGGAGCCAAGGAGGTGGAGATGGGCATGAAGCCAGGATGTACAGGTTCAAGGAGAAGCATATAAAAGAAAACAGAGGAGGGTTGGTTAGTATGGAGATATGGTACAAGTCCAGCAGATAAAGGGAACACTTACTGTTTTCATCTGTGCAATTTGTGCTACCATGGCCTTGTGCACAAGCTCATTGCAGATGTCCATGAGGAGCTGCACATTGAGGTGCCAGAGGTTGAAGGCTTTGGTAGAGCCAAGGCTGTCGTGCCACCTTCTTCACACTCTTGCTTGATATTGTAGTTGCCAAACTCTTTTCATAGTGCTAGACACTTGCCAACAACTCTAGATGAGTTATCCATCATCACCATGACCCCTGTGACTCAGGATGGTCACCAACACATGACCCACATCACATGACTTATCTCTGAATGGATAAATGAGATCTAATGATCCACATGACTCACGACCCTTATTTATTGATCCCCATCATGCTTTCCTTCTTTAATCCCCCACCACCACAGGGCTGTTCTACCACTCTGTGCTATACTTCTCTTCCATTTGATATACCACATGGCTATACCCTTATGACTCACCCCTCATTCCTCCTATCTATTAATCTTCATTACAAGACTATGCTTATCAGTGCTGCCACATGGATAGCCTTCTATTTCATATTTCTTATCTCCACTACCTTTATCATGACTTACAGTGACTCATCTAATAGATACTGCTTTTTACTTCTTATAGTATATAACATGTACAAATAGAACCACACATGTACAAACCCCTAGGTAGTATATAAACCCCCAGAGCCTGACTGAAATCCCCAGTCTGGTTCTCTTGTTCTTCTTCTTTAACAGAAGGACACTAGACTTAAAACTCCTCTCCCTTTTCCTTTTTACAACCAAGGTAGACTGCTGGTCACTTCTCTTGAGATACTCCTTCACTGAAGTCATTACACTTGATACATGAGAAGGGCATGTTTGTTGGTTTTGTCTGGGTGGGTTTTTCAGGCATGAGAGCTAAGAGCTAGCCAGAACTCTATGTGCATGTTGATGTGCAATTTGTTCCAGCCATTCTTCTTCATGGCCTCAATCATGTGGTGTGCAGCCTTCATCAAACTGTTGCCAGAAGAGATTCTCATCACTGACAACAGAGGTTTTGGCCCTGGCTGTGGCTGCTGGAATGAAAGAGTGCAGTCCAGCCTCATTGTCCATTGAATGAGAGTGCAATTTGACGTCTTGTAGACCTCTGTTAGTGAAGTAGTACAGTTCACAGAATTCCCCTTTCTTTGTTTGCATGTTGTGAGTGACAAGGGGATGATAAGAGGTATAGTGGAAATGGGCATGTCGGAGAAAGCAATGAATTTGTTGCACAGCTTTTTGTGCTCTTTCTTTGCTGCACTGGCTTTCTCCTTGTCCTTAATTCTGAGGTGCTTGCCTTGTATGCGCTGACCTGCACAAAAATGAAATTGTGCTGAGTCAGGCCAGACATTTCACCAACCATGCCTATTCTATCCCTTTCACTTCCTATCCTCAGTTCACAACTTCTATTTACCTAGCCAGTTACTACCTCTACTCTCAAGAAAGCTTATACTATGAACTAACTACCATTAATATTTCAAGGATTCCACCTTCCAGCTCCTTGAGATACAGGTTCATCTTTCTGCTACCTTTTAACTACCAAGGTTAATAGCCTTTGATAACTTTTACTCTATATTTTAGAACATTGTAAATGCACAGCCACCCAACTCCTACAGAGGCATCACATGACCAAGACCTCCTACCATGTGACTTGCTTACTCATGCACAGCCCTCTGGGAAGGCACTGTAGGCCAATTT
>JBBPTW010000635.1:0-10906 GCA_038094575.1 Phylloporus cf. nigrescens
CCGCTTCCGCTTCCGTTCGAATTTTCTTCATCCGGTCGGCAAAATCTTGGGCTGCTTCAACTCGACTCTCCCTCCTCGGAGATTGGCCCTTCCAGGGGTGGCGACCATAGTTGACATAGAAGGGGGAATAACCAGTGGAGGATTGTGCGCGATCGTTATACGAGAACTCGGCAAGGCTCAACCATTCCGCCCAGTCGGATTGGTGATAGTTAGAGAAGATCCGAAGGTAATGTTCGACGTGTTGATTGAGCCGTTCTGTTTGACCATCTGTCTGTGGATGATAAGCAGTGCTAGGGTTACTGACGATGCCGAGTTGCATGTAGAGTTCGCGCATAAAGTTCGATACGAAATTTGATCCGCGGTCACTGATCACCTTATGAGGAAGGCCGTGATTGCAAAATACGTGGTCGCGGAGGGCTCGAGCAATTCCAGAAGATGTTATTTCTGTATGAGAGGGGACGACATGGATCATCTTCGAGAATCGATCGACCACGACGAGTATTGCATTGTGGCCAGAGGACTCCGGTAACGGGCCTATAAGATCAACGGAGATGTGTTCCCACGGTTGGTTAGGGATCTCGTGAGGGTGGAGAGGGCCAGCGGGGGGGGAGTGGTGAGGTTTGGAACGTTGGCAGGTCTCACATCCAGCAACATACTTCCGTACGTCCCGAAGGATGCGTGGCCACCAATAATTTCGAGTAATCAGCTCGTGCGTCTTGTATTGGCCCGGGTGTCCTGCCAAGTACGAGTCGTGATGCTCCCGAATAATTTCTTCTCGCAATGCTCTATCAATGGGGACGTACACCCGGCCATTCCAGGTGACGATGTTGTCCTTCTCTCCCCAGCCTTCCGTCTTCGTGTCCAAGTGATGCTGAACAACCTGGTCACGGTTTGCCTTGCGCTTTCGAATCCTGTCGAGGAAGTGTAAGTCATCGAGAATATACTCGACTCGTCGGAACAATTCGGGTTTTAAGAGAACGACATTGTCATTGTCATCCTCCCCCCGGTCATGATCCGGTCGTCTCGATAGGATATCAGCTTTGATGTGGATTCGGCCAGGTCGGTGATGAAGGGTGAAGTCGTAATTGGCGAGTTCGGAGACCCAACGAGCTTGCCGTCGATTGAGCTTTTGTGGTTTACGAAAATAGGCAAGATTCTGGTGGTCCGTCCAGATCTCAAATGGTACGGCTGCTCCCATCAAGTGGTGACGCCAATCAGAAAGAGCAGTCATAATGGCAAGTAACTCGCGATCGTAAATATCATAATTACGCTCCGTGGGGTTTAAGGATTTAGATAGGAAAGCAATGGGTCGCCAAATCCCAGCTTGACACTGAGAGAGTACAGCTCCAACGGCAAAGCCAGAACTGTCTGTTTCGAGACGATATGGGTCAGCATCAGTGGGAATAGCAAGGGTTGGGGCGGATGTGACAGCCGTTTTAAGGGTGTCAAAGGCGAGCTGCTCGGGAGTTCCCCAGGACCACGGGGTGTTGCCAGTTAGGGCATTCAAGGGGCGAGCAATATCTCCAAAGCCTTGAATAAAGCGTCTGTAGAAATTGAGGAAACCGAGAAAGGATTGGAGCTCCCGTTTATCAGAGGGTGGTGGCCATTGTGATATTCCATGAACCTTGACGGGATCCATTCGTACGCTTCCTTCCGAAATTATGAGACTGTTAGGACCACTCAAGGGACTGACTCAAAGTGAGCAGCTATCCAGAGGGAAAAACAATACCGATTCTGAAGTTCGACTAATTTACATGGGTTCTTATATACTATTATACATGTGTTTCTGGTGAGGCTTGGAATATTATAGAACGTTATGGAACGATTGTGAACGTGGTATAGAACGTGACCGAAAGTTCTTACATTACCCCCTTTTTAAGGCTCTTTGTCCTCGAAGAGCGGTGGAATTTCGAACATCGAGTCTGGGAATTTTTGAAAACGCCAGCGATATTGGAGGAAGTCAGGTGATTCGAACACTGTGGTTCGGAGTTTCATTTTCGGGTTTCCCTGAGCGGCGACCGGATGTTTCCGGTGGAAGGTTTTTATAGCGTCTTGTGCGTTTCCCAGCTCTTTCTCATTGATCCACTCGTTCTCTTCGTCGGGACAATGTCGCCATTTGACGAGGTAGTCTACGGTCCCGTCCTTTACCCCCCTTCCTTTAGGGCGACTGCCTTTTATTTCTTCTACCTCATACTCTACGCCGTCGCGTATGTTCCTCGGTGGTGCTGGAGGGGGTTCTTTGGCGGCGTCTGGGTTGTGAAGGTATGGCCATAGTATACACTCGTTGAACACCGGGTGTATTCCCTTCCAACTCTTTTCTAATTTGAGTTTGTATGCGGCAGAACCGACTTTCTCGAGGACTTTGAAGGGGCCGTATCGGCGGTCGTCGAGTTTTTTGGAGGGTCGGTCAGTCCTTATGTTTGTTCCTTCTACCAGTACTAAGTCTCCTTTTTTGTACTCAGTTGGTAGTCGTCCTTTGGTACGTTCTTTATATTTTTTCATATCCATTGCGGCGTGCTCAAGAGCTCTTTTAGCATCTTGTTGGATTTCTTTTAAGGAGCTGACGAACTCCTTGGCACAGTCGTTCTGGACGTTTTTTCTTGTATTTACATTGATTCTCGGTTGCTGTCCATAGTTTAGCATGAATGGAGAGTAACCGGTTGCGCTTGTGGTTGACTGATTATGAGCGAATTCAGCCAACGGTAACCATTCTACCCAATCGTTTTGGTGGTAGTTGGTGTATAGCCTTAGGTATTGCTCTAGTTCAGCATTATACCTTTCGGTTTGTCCATCGGTTTGGGGGTGGTAGGCCGTGGACGGATTTGCTTCTATTTCGAGGGAATCGTAGAGATCTTTCATGAATTTTGATACAAATTGTGGTCCTCTATCCGATATGACTTTTCGGGGAGAGCCGTGGAGTTTGAAGACGTGGTCTCTGTAGATCTTCGCTACTCCTAACGCCGTGATGTTGCTTTGTACGGCGAATGCATGTATCATTTTCGAAAATCTGTCTACTACTACCAGAATGGCGTCTTTTCCTTCTGATTCGGGAAGCGGACCGATGATGTCGATAGAGATGATTTCCCATGGTGCGTCTGGGATTTCATTTGGATGAAGGGGAGTGGCGTGTGGTTGACGCCTGACTTGGTACGCTGGCATTTATCGCACGTTGAAACATATTTTTCTATGTCTTTGTGGAGTGAGGGCCAGTAGAACTCGTTCATTATTAGGTCACGGGTACGTCTTATTCCTGGGTGACCGGCCAGGGGATGGTCATGGTTTTGTTGAAGGATTTTCTCTCGGATTGACTTGTCGTTTGGTACATAGAGTTTGTCTTTCCAATGTACTAATCCTTCAATTCTTTTCCAATTCGAATCATCTTTTTCCAGTCCTTTTTTTGCATATTTTTCTAATTTGTACTGGTTTTCGATGATTCGTTCTTTAATTGATTTGGGAGTGGAGTGCTCGGCAGCTTCAACACTCTCTGTTCTTTGTGAAGGGAGATTTACGATTGCTCGAATTCCTTCAGATTCGAGGAAAAGCGATGGTGGGAGGACGGTTTGTTGCTCGTTGTCGTTCTCTACCCCCTTTTTAAAGTCTGGCCTCCGGGACAGAGGGTCAGCGGGGTTTGTTTTACCACTTCTATGTACGAGTTTGAAGTGATATTCTTGTAGGATTTGTTGCCAACGAGCTTGTTGGCGGGAAAGATCTTGGGGTTTTTTATAGAATTCGAGATTTTTGTGGTCTGTGAGTATCTCGAACTCGTGTGTGGCACCTAACAGGTAGTGGCGCCATTCCTTAAGGGCAAAGATTATTGCCAGCAACTCGAGGTCTGCTGCATGGTAATTTCTCTCTGCGTCGGATAGGGATTTTGAGATAAATGCGACAGGTCGCCAGATATCTCCTTGTTTCTGTGACAGTACTGCACCGATGCCAATTCCGGAGCCGTCGGTTTCAACTCGGAACGGGTCTGAGGGGGTCGGCATTGCGAGGGAGGGTGCAGTGGTGAGGGCGGTTTTGAGAGATTCAAAGGCCTTCTGGCATTCGTTTGTCCATTCCCAGTCCTTCTTTTCAGACGTGAGGGCATTTAGTGGACGTGCGATTTTTGCGAAGTCCTTGATGAATCTCCGGTAGAAGTTTAGGAAACCCAGGAAGCTGCGAACTTCTTTGCGAGTAGAGGGGACTGGCCAGGTGACAATGGCATCAGTCTTGACTGTGTCCATTTTTATCTCGTTATGGGACACTATCAACCCTAAATACTCCGTTTCGAGTGTCTCGAATTCGCATTTCTCGGGTTTTAGGTACAGGTGATTTTCTCGTAGTAGTGCTAGTACCTCTTTCACTACTTCACGGTGTTCCTTTAGCGTACTGGTGAATATCATTATGTCGTCCATGTACACTACGACTTTTCCTTTGTGAATCAATTCTTTGAAAATATGATTCATTATGGTCTGGAACGTGGCTGGCGAGTTCGTTAGACCAAAGAACATCACCAGAGGCTCGTATAAGCCCATATTGGTTCGGAAGGCTGCCTTCCATTCGTCTCCTTCTTTCATTCGGACATTGTTGTATCCCCATCGAATGTCGAGTTTGGTGAAGTATTTTGCCGATTTGAGTTTGTCGACAAGTTCGGATATGAGGGGTAGGGGATATCAGTTCTTTACCGTGATAGCGTTTAGCTTTCGGTAGTCTTGAACCGGGCGAAGTCGTCCGTCTTTCTTCTTTATAAAGAAGAAGGCTGAGGCGAAGGGAGATTTTGAAGGGCGTATCCTTCCTGATTTTAGATTTTCATCGAGGAACGCCTCGAGTTCGGTTTGTTCGGAGGGGGAAAGGTTGTAAGTTTTACAATCAACCTTGTGGTCTCCGGGGATGAGTTCAACTGCGTGATCCCACGGTCTGTGTGGCGGGAGTTCATCGAAGCTTTCTTTGGCGAAGACATCTTTGAATTCGTGGTAATGTTCTGGCACGATTTCTTCAAATGTCTTTTTTGTTTTCTTTTCATTGGCTCTTGCCATAAGCTCCGTGGATGTAGATCTTATGTATGTGTCTACATTTAATTGGAACAGTCGTTCTCCTTGGTCGAACCGAATGCATTCTTCGATTTCGTCTTGTTCTTCGGGAATTAATCCCGGGGTGTGATCATTTTCACATCAGAATTCAATGGCCTTCGTTTGCCAGTTGATATCCGGGTTGTGAAGTCTGAGCCAGTCGTAGCCCAAAAAGATCTCATTGGTGCCCAACTTGGTTACAGCGAGGGCGATCTGTTCATTGTGGTCTTTTATTTTTAATTCCACGATGACGAACTCTTCGATTTGGCTGGCGCTATTGGGAGTGCCGTCTGCGTTATACACAGGGACTGGTCTAGGCAGTTTGTGTGTTGCTAGCCCTTTTTCTTTTACAAAGGACTGGTCTACCGAAGATCCAGTGCATCCTGAATCTATTAGGCATTGAACCTGGAGAGTTTGGAGATCAGAGGTGATAATTGTTGCGGGGGTTTCCAGGCTCAGGAGACCGATATTCTTGTGGCTTTGATATTTCGGCTTGTGCTGCAGGTCCCTCAGCACGAAGTGAGCTTCTTGGTCGGTCATTGATTTGAGATCGTGGACCATTGAAGGTGTAATCTCGACTCGACGAGTTTCATGCGTAAATGTAGACAAATGCGATATAGCTCGTTTTTCATCAGCATTGTCTATTACTTGTTTGATCCATTTAATGGACCAGGGGTCGACCGTATTAAGCCACGTTTGCCTCGACGGGCGAACGGTTGTCTCAAGTGGAGCGCTCTGCTGCTTCGACACTTGTTCTTTTTCTTTCGGAGGAGCGCTTTGCTGCTTCAACTCCTTTTTAGGGCACGGGATAATTTTTACTTCTCCCGGTACTTTTTGTTCTGCTTTGGGGCGAGTCGGCAGGTTCACTCGTGGTTTTCTGTTGTCTATCTCACTCGGTTCTTTGATGGGCAAGGAAGAATATTTATTGGGAGAGGAGATACATGGGGGACCAGTACAACGACGACTATCTACTGGTCTACGGGAAAACCCTTTTCTTTCTCAACTTCTTGAATCATATTGGCCAGTTGAGCGGCCGTTTTGTACTCTATTGTTACACCACGGAACACCATGGTGCGTACCTTTCGAGGGGGTCATGCGTGTTCT
The DNA here is from genome assembly GCA_038094575.1 of Phylloporus cf. nigrescens. Classification (NCBI taxonomy): domain Eukaryota; kingdom Fungi; phylum Basidiomycota; class Agaricomycetes; order Boletales; family Boletaceae; genus Phylloporus; species Phylloporus cf. nigrescens. Next base: position 6,153 of record JBBPTW010000635.1, read on the forward strand.
TTGCAGGGCCATTGGCCACCGCATTTCATACACTTGCCCTCTGCGCGGGCGCGTCCTATGTCCATTGGGACGCCTTGGCCACCGAATGTTCCTACTTGGTTCGGGTGGACTTCTTGTTTTTGTGCAGGTTTTTCCGCAGCCTGCTGGCAGGGGTAGTCTTGTGGCCTGTTTTGGTAGTTCGGCCGGGGCGGGGGAGGACGAGAGACTTCGAGACCACGCTTGCGGGCGTTGATCTCTTTGAGGATCTGGTCTGCTTTGACCAGGGCGGTGCGCCATTGGAAGGCGTCTTCTGATTCGAGCAGGTCCGGCTTGGCCCGCTCTACATATTTGACGACCTCGTTGTGGAGGCCGTTTCTCATGATGTTGATGAGCATGCGCCCATGCACTTGCGGATCGAATTCCGCTTCGAGCATCAGCTGCTCCATTTTTACCATGAAGTCCTCAACGGACTCTTTTCCTTGGCGGAGGGAGAGGAGTTTCTTCTCCGCGTCTCTCTTCAATGCTATGGGCTTGAAGATGCCCTTGATATCTTCGGCAAATTGCTTGAAGTCTATTTCTTGGTTTCGTCCCATCAGCCCTTGGGACACGGTTAGGTCGGCGAAGCAACCGGCTGGATTGTTGCCTCTCATGTACGACAGGACTATGAGGCACTTTTGCCTGTCGGATGGTTCTTCCAAGAACCCATCAAGATACAGCTCGATCGTGCGCCACCATTGCACGAATCGGCTTTTGTCTCCTTCGAACACGTCGGGCTTGGCAGCCAACGACTTGCCGATGTTATGCGCGGGCTGTGGGAGGTTCACAGTCGCGGGCTTAGAGAATGAAGATTGTCCTCGGGGGTTAGCCGAGAACGAGGAGGAATGGAGGCCCGAAGGGGGCTGTGGTTTGGGCCGCAGGGGAGATGCAGCCGGGGGGCGGAATGCAGGTGTTGCCGGGCGAACCGGCTGTGGTGCATGGATTGAGGCATGCACGCCTTCAGGCTCCGAAGGGGCCCTGTCTTTTCCCTTATTTTCGAAGGGCATTGGGGGTAGCCCTGCAGTGGTTGGGTCATACATCATGCGAGCATGCCACTGCGCATACTTTGCATGGAAGTCTTCGATTGAGGAGGCGAAGTCCCCAATCAGATTGGTTGTTTCCGAGACCGGAATGGAGGACTCGGTGGAGAGGGAAGTCGACATGCTTAGTATCGACGCTCGAGGGGATTGAGGTGTGGTCCACGTAATCGGTACCACAGGGGTTGGTGACGGGGGTTGAATGGGTAGTATCTTTCAGGTCGGTAATACCTGAAGTTGAGTTTATAGGAGGGGCGGAGGTATGGAAGGCGGTCTGCCTCGTCAATGTGGACTCGGAGGCGGTCGTAATTGTACCAGTATACCTTTCTTTGTCTAGGCATACGATACTTTGAGAGGTGATGGCGGAAGCGGGGAGGATAGGAGCGCAAAGCGAGCTCGACTAAATCCTAGGAAGGTGGCGCGTAGCTCGAACTTCTGATGGTCCTCTCGAATAGAGACTTCCAACGGCTCTGGCCGAATGCGGGAAGGGGGAGGAGAGAGGACTAGACTAAATGTGCGGTCCTTTGACGCACGGGATGGCGATACGAGGGGGAGGAAACGGATATGCCTGGCTTCGGCACACGGGAATACTGCCCGGAATCAGACGTGACGTTAAGGGTGTTCACGCGAACCCTCCAGGTGGGATATCGGATCCTGGCTCCGTAGCGGCCTCTAGCGCTCCGCTAATACGCCCCCTAGTGCACTATGGGGAACAGCAACTTTATCCTTATTTATAACGGCGGACGACCGTATATGCAAGCGTGGGCCTGGTGCTTGTCCAGCTGTTGCACTCCAACAGCAGAGGCTCTCCCTTAACCCTGGGATCCGGGTGTACAGTGACGGAGCGAAGGGCTCACGCCAAAGGCGAGATAATGAGTAGAGGATGTGTGAATATAGAGAGGAGGATAGCGGCAAAGGTTGAGTATAGTAGAATCGGTATTATGTTAGGACCACTCAAGGGACTGACTCAAAGTGAGCAGCTATCCAGAGGGAAAAACAATACCGATTCTGAAGTTCGACTAATTTACATGGGTTCTTATATACTACTATACATGTGTTTCTGGTGAGGCTTGGAATATTATAGAACGTTATGGAACGATTGTGAACGTGGTATAGAACGTGACCGAAAGTTCTTACAGAGACCTAAATATTCAATTTCGGTTTGTTCAAAGACGCATTTTTCTGGCTTGAGATAGAGGTGATGGCGGCGAAGGATGTTTAAAACTTCTGCAGTGATGCGACGATGTTCTTCACGAGTCCTGGTAAAGATAAGGATGTCATCCAGGTAGACCAGCAGCTTTCCCTGCAGGATGAGGTCATGAAAGATGTCATTCATAAGATTTTGAAAGGTGGAGGGCGAGTTCATGAGGCCGAAGAACATCACCGTTGGTTCGAATAATCCCAGATTGGTGCGAAACGCCGCTTTCCACTCATCTCCCTCTTGAATTCGTACATTATTGTACCCCCATCGAACATCAAGTTTGGTAAAGTATTTCGCCCCCTTGAGTCGGTTGACAAGTTCAGAAATAAGGGGTAGAGGGTACCTATTTCTGATGGTAATTGCATTCAGTTTACGATAATCCTGAACTGGCCTGAGTTTGCCATCTTTTTTCTTGACGAAGAAAAACGCAGACGCAAACGGGGATTTAGAAGGGCGGATTCGACCTGAACGAAGGTTTTCTTCAATGAACAATTCAAGTTCTTTCTGCTCCTCCAGGCTTAAGTTATAAACCTTACAGTCTACCACATGGTGTCCAGGAGTGAGCTCGATAGCGTGATCCCAAGGTCGGCGTTCCGGGAGTTCATCAAAAGATTCTTTACTAAAAATATCTCGATACTCATGGAGATGAGGGGGAACGAGCTCTTCAAACGACTTAGCTGCTATTTTCTTCGCTGCCTCCTCAGCAAGCTGTTGTGAAGTTGTTGTGTGAGCGCGAATAGCTTGTCCTCCTTGGGTACGATAGCCAAAGAGGTCAAAGGCAAAAACTCGGTCTCCCTGTTGAACCTCTCCTTCTGGAAATGTCTCGACTCGATTAAGGTCTTCCTCCTCTTCCGGCTCCGAGATTCGAGAAAGACGACATGCTTTGGGACAACGATTGAATTTCAAGATGCCCGCTTGCCAATCAACTACGGGGTTATGGAATTGCAGCCATTCATATCCCAGGAACAAGTCGTTTGTTCCTAGATCTGTTACGCCAAAGGTCATGCGCTCTGCATGAGAGCCTATCATCATGCGGAGGGTGACGTAATGAGTGATTGAGCCTCCCCGATTCAGAGTTCCATCCGCATTATACACTGGGACTGGTCTAGGTAAAGGGCGTGCATCTAGTCCTTTGGCACGGACAAATCCAGCATCAATGGAGGAGCCAGTACACCCACTATCGACAAGGGCATGTAGAGAGAAATGTCGTTGGTCATCCAAAGTGGACAGTTCCGTAGGAACGGTGAGTGAGTTTCCTCGCCCTCGTATAAAATGTTTCGGACCTCGTAACTCCTGAATAGCCTGTTCTGCTTGCACGAAAGTTAACTGATTTAGCTGGAGGAGTACCTCCTCTGTTGCCTCCAGCTGTCGTTTGGGGTGAACCAAATTTCGAAGAAGAGCAATGGCTCGTGATAGAGGTTGGTCTCGAAGGTGGCAAGCATACCAGGGTGCAGTCCACGGAGTAAAACGAGTTGAAAGTTCATCTGAGGGTGGCGCTGGGTTCGGCTCAAGGTTAGGAACATAAGACGGAGCCTTTGATTTGTCGATAGACTCGTTATACATTGCACAACCTGAACCCGAAATCGAACCTTGGGTCGGAGAGGACGCGCTAAAACCTTCCGACCTTTTCAAAAACCCTCGACGACTTCCTGTCTCTCATTTTCATCAAGATCCAAAACCATATTGCGAACACGTTGGGCCTGGCCGGCACGAGGTTGAGGGCAGTCTCGGGAGAAATGACCGATTTCGCCACAATTATAGCAGCGCGCTCGTCCTCTAGCCCTTCCCAGGTCCATCGGTTGTCCCTGACCTCCATACGTGACTCCAGTAGCGTCTTGTTTATCTCCACCAACTGTAGGAGTGAAGGGAACATTTCGAGGTTGGATAGTAGGTGTCGTGGTTGCCTGGGTCGTAAGACGTGGTTGGTTAATGGAATAACGCGACGCCGAAGTTTGTACAACAGGCGGGACTTTTCCGCCGTGACGGCTCTCTAACGACTTCCCTGTTTTCTTCAACGCTTGATAAAAGCTATAGAAGTCACGCGTTTTGACCATGTCGCAATTGTCCTCAGTGGCGTGAATGATGACTGCATTCATGTTCGCCTTTAGTAAGTCGATAAGATGGTCAGCATTCGTAGTGTTCAATTCAACTTTAGAGTACCCGGCCTCGGCCATGATTTGAGAGAACGTAATGAGGTACTGGTCGGTAGGGGTACGATCTTGTTTCAACGTGCGCAGCCGCGCCTGGGCATCCGCAGTTTCACTGATAGGGGCATACGTCTCTTTGACCGCTTCCACAAAATCCTTCCAGCTAAAGAAGGACGGATCGTGCATAGACTTATCTGATCTCATTTCGGCTTCTCCATAAGCTGCCGACCACGCTTCAGCAGCTCCTTCATTCATCAGTCCCAGAGTGAAAAGCGTCTTCTGAGAGTCCGGAATATTGTTGTAATATGTGAAGTACATTTGGACATGACGGAACCAGTCCAAGAACTTCGACTT
>JBBPTW010000636.1:0-10905 GCA_038094575.1 Phylloporus cf. nigrescens
AACCATAAAATGCCATGGTTTCCTGGAGCTCATCCTTCAAAATTTGAAGGTAAAGGTCACCATCCATCCTACCATCAATCTTGGTAGCATAGCCAACTCCATCCCAAGTCATACAGCCCCACATCATAAGAGAACCTCCTCCAAATTTAAGGGTTCCTTGCACCAACCTATCACTGAGTCCCTCACCCTGCTTTTTCCACACCCACTTGCACCCATCTGACCCTAGGCGATTTATTTTGGTCTCATCAGACCATATTACTTGCTTCCAATCCTCTATTGTCCAATCTTTATGAGCATATGCAAAATCCAAACGAGCCTTGCGATGTTTAATAGAAAGAATAGGACATTTAGACTTGACCACAGCCTTTTTCAAGTACTGGCGGACTGTGTTGGTGGAGAGGGGTTGGTTGATGATATTGGTGAGGGATTTGGTCACCTGGACAGCAGTTTCAGCCTTGCCAGAGGAGATGAGATATTGGGCATGACGAATGTTGGCAGGAGAAAGTTTGGATGGACGACCTCCAAGAGACTTTGGCAGGCCAGAGCAATGTTTGGAGCGAAGCCTGGATATGGTAGAGCAGCTGGCACCAGTTTGCCTTGCAATATCTTCACCAGACTGGCCAGCATTAAGCATAGAAAGGATGTTTTTTGCTGAGTAAGAGAAAGAGATCTAACCATGGTGGTGGTTGAAAGTCAAGAAGTGTGGGAACTTTTTTAAACTCAGAAACAATGTTTATATATTTATCTTTATTTGTAGCACTAAATATAGGCAATTGCCATTTGCATCACTGAGATCCTAGCTTTTAATCCAAAAGTGAATAAACCCTTTCAATGATGTTGTTGTTTTAAAATAGGCATATCTCCACAGCCACTAAGCCAAATCACATGACCCAAAGACCAATTTGTAGCTAAGAGTAAGTACTATGTTCGATCTCAGCTAACCTAAGCGAAATTCCCACAGGTGATTGCAGGGCGCTTTGCGCCCTGGATTGAGGTTAGGTATTGAAAGGGTTTTTGGAGTCACTGTACTTGTACTATCCGTGTTGTAACAATAGTCATCTGTGTCTGTGTCCATGTCCAAACCACCTGGATCCTAAGTAAGGGAAAGGAGAAATGAAATAAGTCCAGAAAAGAATGTTTAAGACATAACACCAAGTGACGAGATTCCACTTGATTTGTCTTCTTCATTTATCTTTCAACCTCTTCCCCTACCGGATAGTAAGAGTCCGGTTCTGGTTGATATCGGATTGAAGCTGGGCCAAAAACAAAGTGCACAATGTATGTCTCTGTGCGAGTGAAGAAAGCAGAAGAGTTCATCGATTGAAGGTGAAGGAGTATACATATGTTTTGTTTGTTTTCATCTTTTTAGAACTTTTTGTTGTTTTATGACAAGAGAGGAAGGAGCAGCGAGAGAGAGAGAGGTTATTGTATGAGTGTCTGTTGTTTGTTTCTTTTAGTGTTATTTTGTTATGAGACACTGGACGAAATCCGGAATGAGATATAGGTCACCAGACTAAACCTGGGATAAAAGCAGATATATAGTGAAACAGAGTCAAGGAAATTGGGTATTGTGTTTTTGTGGAGGCAAGCTAGTCTTGAGAGACTGCTTCCTCATCTTCCTCATCATTTTCAACATCGTCCTCAGCCTCAAAATCGTCCAACTCTGTATTACTTAATCTGATGAGACCGGATACCGGAATCATGATCTTCATCCTTGTAAAGTAAGGTAGCAACCGAAATGCCGCATACCTTAACCTAGAGATGGCACCATCCAACTCTACCAGCAAGTAAGATCCTCCAGTAGTTCTTTAAAGAACCACCATTGAACTCAAGTAGCGTGGTTTTGTCTTCTGGTTTAACTCTTTCTCTATCTGGGTATTCTGGACCAAGATGAGATTACCAGGATGGAACTTATAGTCTCAGATTCAGTTTTTGAAGTGCACCTCAAATTGCTTCAAGGACGCGAACTGTAGTGCAAAGACTTTTCTGTGCATAGACTTGATATCTTCCTGATGCTTTTGGAGCTGTGAGGCTCTCCAAGCAATCAGGTCAGAACTAGAAACTTTGTCAGAATCAGGAGCTGGAACAAGAAATGTGGCCTCCACCAGATCGAAAGGAAAGAGGGGCTCAACTCCATGCACCATGAAGTACGAAGAGAGTCCAGTCAACTTCAGAATAGTAACACACTCTGCCCAAAAAATGGAGTGAGCTGTCAGCAGCCAGCGAATCTCCCCTCCCAGGGAACTTTTAACAATGGCCTCCTGGACATCAAAATGACACCATTCAACCATGCTGTTCGCCTGAGAGTTATAGGGGGATATCCAGATATGCCGGATACCATACTGGTCAGATAGAGTGTTTAGTGCCTGAATGAAAGGTGAGCCATTGTCAGTAACCAATTCAGAGATGACACTCCAATGACAAAGGATGTCTTCGAAAATGAAAGATGCAATAGCAACTGCATTCTCTGAGCACAGCATTCTCCATTCCGGATAAGCTGTCAGAGCACAGCGAGCCTGAACAATATACTGGTAGCTACCAGATTTGGGCATAACCATAGTATCAATGTGGACTTTTTGAAAGAGCCCATCCACGACTGAAACAGTGGGTGGAATGTGAATTTTTTGAGTTTGCCAGATTTGACACTCATGACAAGTCTTGATGTTCCATTTGACGTTGTCGATCAACATGGGCCACCAGAAGTGGAGGAGCAACTGAGTCTGGCCAGAAAAGACACCTTTGTGCCCAAGGTTATCGTGAACCTCCTGAATGAGTCCGTAACAGCATTCTACCAGAACAACCAACTGATGACGGCCATGAGGTTCTTGACGGTACAGAGTGTTCTCCAGTAAGAAGAAACGAGTGACAGAATTGATGAAAGATTGGTAGTTGGAGTCAGTGATATTAGGAGGTCAAATGTGAGTCTTGAGAAATAACCAGATACGAGCAATCCAGGGCTCTTTAATTAGAGCTTTCGAAGATCTCGGGATAACTGGGGTCAGAGAGTCCAGTACTGGTGCTGTGTTAAGCAGGATAGACAATTCATGCATGTGGCAGGTAGACCCAGCAGAATATCTAGAGAAGTGAGCGATGCCTGGAAAGGCAGGACCACATTCATTAAGAAGTGAAATTGAGAAGGAATAGGTGTTATCTAGCCAACCCTCGAAGTCATCCTCCTCTGGAGGGTCATCACCCAAGACTGGATGCTGGGAAAGGCCATTTACCCTGGTATGCTAGATAGCAGGAACATGAACGAGATGAAAATGAAAGAGCAGGATGCCAGCAATCCATCTATTGATGGTCACATTGGGTTGTAGATCTGGTTGTTTATCATACCCTTCACAAACTTTGCATCCATTTCCACTGTGAAGTTAGCAACATCAAAGATGAATATCCAGACTGCTCGAAGCGCATGGAACAGCCCATAAAGTTCCAATTTTGCTTGTGAATAGCAGCTCTCAACTTCTGTAAGGCTGATAGAACAAAAGCAATTGGGATACCACTTCCTGTCATTACCTTTTTGAGAAAGGATATATCCAACTACGATCATAGATGTGTCAACCGCTAGAATCACTTCCCAACCAAATTCATAATCCAAGCGCCAGAGTGCGGGAGAAGTACATATAGCATCCTTTAGATGCTGCATAGATTCTTTTTGAGACTCGCCCCATTCAAAGGGGATACCCATCCAGGTGAGATGTATGAGTGGACGAGCAATAGAAGTGAAATCTTTAATGAAAATGCGGAGTACATCACACATACCTAGGAATCTGCACACATGAGTGAGAGTTTCACACTGTGGCCAGTCACAGATTTTCTGAACTTTGTTTTCATGGGGAATCCGACCCTCTGCCATGCACTTGTGTTCAACCACAGTAGCATCCAGTGCAGCAAGGACAAATTTCTTGGCTAAAACAGTAGCACCAACATTTTCGAGACACTGGATAATGCGGTGTACATTCTTGAGGTGCTCCCAAATAAAGCAGCAAATTTCCGGATTACCGGGAATGGTCTCATATGAGCCATCCAGTCTCTGATACCAGATGGTAACAGATTTCACTGGGAGGTTGTCAATAAATGGATAGGTATAGTGAGGAATTTCGTCCTGAAGGATGAATGACATGTCTGCCTGATAGATCTGAACAGTATTAGTGTAATCCATAGGAACAGTAGTGAGACGGTGTGGACCCATAGGACTATTGAATGTGGTCAAGTCCTGGGATTCTGGATGAAGTGGGCGTTGTAGGAGCTTAGTGCTCCTTACGTTCATAGGGGCTTGTCCCCTGTCTTTCTAGGTTCCCATAGTGTTCAAGAGTGTCCTTCAAAACGTCCCTTAGTGTCCCGCATCTATCCGCTCGCGATCAAGTACGTATTTGTTTATTCCGGTACCGGACTAACACCGGACCATGTATCTGGTATACTATCCGGTCATGCATCCGGTCACTCGTTCCGCTTTCTACGTTTTATTTTTATTTTGTTTCTCTCTTACTTATATAGACTTATCGACCACCGTACGGACTAATCAGTCTTCGTATGCCCACATGGTCCACGAGCTCTTCGTACGTTTATCCTCTCTATTGAGTCCAGGTCATATCTCATCTCACTTTGTACCTTGATACCACTGTCACCGGACTCGAGCTGTCACTTATATTCTAACTTCATATTTTGTTTCTTGATACTGTTGGCAGTTGACTGATGCTGTCACTTTATTCTCATCTGTACCTTACTTAGTCGCAGGGTATGCCCGGACTATAAAAATCTTGTACCTTGTTCCAAATGAACAGATTTTTGCACCCCATCGTTCGTCTCACTAAGTGTCAAACTCTATCGTTGAGTCTTTGTGACGCTTCCCCTCATCGTTTGTCTTTTGTCTTCGTTGCTGTTCATTCTATCCGCCATATCCGGTACGCTATCCGGTACCAGAAACTACGCATCCGCTTCACTTACGAGTCCGGAATCGACCGGACTTGTCTATTTGCACTCAGGTCTTCTCGTAGCAACATCTTCTCACTCTACCAACCTTACCAAGGAGCCCCTGGGACGAGTTTAACTCGCACCCACCACTTTTATCATCACCCAACTTTTATCATTCTTATAGCATTGGTTATATCCAGTGAACAGATTCATCATCCCATATACTGCATATCCTCCAAAGGATTCTGCAAAGTGTTCCATGAATGGAGGGGTGGAAGAGTCACAAATAGTTACCCTGTTAAGAGGTTGTAAGTCATGAACAAGGTGGAGAGATTTACCATCTTGCTTAAATACACAGAACCAGCGAGACTGGTAAGAAGTAGTAGATGGTTCATAGACTCTGGATGTGATTCGGTCCTTGATGATTTGAATAGCACCATTCCACATAGCAGGTGGAACCGGAATGTTTTGTAGAGCCCAAGAAGTATGGGGTATGGTTAGGATTTTAACCAGAGAAAAATACCATTCATCAAGTCTACCTCACTCAGTGGGAACTCAAGCGAAGGCTTTCTCATGGTCACGGAGAATTCAACAAACTAGTTTGACTTCTTCTGGCCAGAGCCATTTAGCAGAATCAAGATCTAGATTTTCAGCACGTTCTTGGATAAACCGGACACCAGGAACAAAGTTCGGAGGAATAACTGGAAGTGGTTTGAGTCCGGCAAGCGGATTTTCTGGTAAAGTCCGTGTAATACAAAACTCTGCATCAGTGGGTGCGACCACTGATCAAACCTTCTTAGCCACTGGTTTATAAGCCAGGACATGTGAGGTTTCGTCATAAGAATAAACAGAAGAAAGGGTGGAAAGAGCTTCTGGTTGAAGGACAGATTGAGTAGAAGAGAGATAAGCATAATTCGAAGAAGGAGAAGTGGAAACATATAGAGAAGAAGAAAGAACTGGAACCAGATTAAGACCAGATTGAATAGACATTATACTGGAATCTTCCCAACCATAAGGTGGATCATCAATTTCTAAAAACCCATTTCGAGAACAGATTGATGGTTATTACACTGTTTCTGGTCACGACAGCGAGGGCACCCTTCTGACCAAGCCCGAGTAGGCAAGGTATATTGCTTCCCTGTATTAGGTTTGTAAAGAGTTATGTTCTGGGCACCATCTGAAAATCTTCCATGTTAGCACTCATAAGACAATGGAAAGGACAACCAAGCAACAAGTCAAAGTTAGCACGAGCCAGGATTTGTACCTGGACCATGACTTCTCCTGTGCCAAAGTCAAGAGAAAGGTTCTCCAAGACACCAATAGTAGTGTCAATGTTAGTATTGGCAGATGACATGCGCATAGTATGGTTAGAGCGGACTGGAAGTCCTAACTCCTCCCAAATATGCTTGGGCATAGCAACAATCTCGGAACTGGAATCCAAAATGCCCACAATGGTACATCCTGAATTGCCAACACGCACCTCGATTGCTCGAAGGAAAAGGCTATGATGGGCAACTACAAGCTCCTCATCATTCCGGAGAATCCAGTTTCCATACTCACAAGAGATAGATTCCGGATCCCTTCTAGAGAGTTCATTGACCAGATGAGAATGAGGGTGATTGTTAGTAACATACTTCACAGTTGTGAGATCACGGAATTGCTTCCAGAACTCTGGTGATACCACAAACAATTCCTTTACAGGCACTGGAACACTAGTGTCCAGCACCCACTTGAGAACACGCTTAGGAGCAGTGTCATCCTCAAGAGGAAAAGAATATTTGTACTGCATTGTAGGGAGAGATTGGTTAGCTTGTGGGGCACAAATGGGGATACTACTTTGTACACCGGATGGTATGACTGGATGAATCTGGTATACTGGAATCTTTGTTAGCATTTTGCAATGAAGAAGAAGTGGGAGGGATCGCTTTTGTGACTTGTAACTCTGGGGACAGAAGCTCCTCAGATACTGAAGCAGCTCTGCTATTCAGTTTTCGTGCAGGCGGAACCTGTACACCATCGAAGCAGACATACTTTTTCCCTTTATCATGAGAGTTTTTGTCAGCTTGGAAAGTAGCCCAGGCCTAAGCAAGATATGGCTGGAAGTTGGTGTGAGTGGTATAGGAGCTTACTGCTCCCTACGTTTGCAGACGTTGTTTTCGCTATCCAGTTTTCGTGCAGGCAGAACCTGTACACCATCGAAGTGGACACACTTTTTCCCTTTATCATGAGAGTTTTTGTTAGCTTGAAAAGTAGCCCAGGCCTGAGCAAGATATGGCTGAAAGTTGGTGTCAGTGGTTATGGGGGTAGGATTACTTTCCATGTCAAACCCCATTGTAGTGAAAATGGAAGTATCAATATCAAGGATAGAAGGAGAATCCAGATAGGAGGCGAATAGTATATTCACCATCATATGAGGAGGAGCATCTCTAGTAAACCCAGATAACAAGGATGCAGCCGCAACAGGAACCTGAGCAGTATAAGAATAATAAAAAGGTTGGGTGATGTTAAAGGTGGTGGGTGCGAGTTAGACTCATCCCAGGGGTTCCTTAGTAAGGTTGGTAGAGTGAGAAGGTGTTGCTACGAGAAGATCTGAGCGCAAATAGACAAGTCTGGTCGATTCCAGACTCGTAAGTGAAGCGGATGCATAGTTTCCAGTACCGGATAGCATACCAGATATGGCGGATGGAACGAACAGCGACAAAGACAAAAGACAAACAATGAGGGAAAGCATCACGAAGACTCGACAATAGAGTCTGACACTTAGTGAGATGAACAATGGGGTGCAAAAACCTGTTCATTTGGAACAAGGTACAAGATTTTTATAGTCCAGATATACCCTGCAACTAAGTAAGGTACAGATGAGAATAAAGTGACAGCGTCAGCCAACTTCCAACAGTATCAAGAAACAAAATATGAAGTTAGAATATAAGTGACAGCTCGAGTCCAGTGACGGTGGTATCAAGGTACAAAGTGAGATGAGATATGACCTGAACTCAATAGAGAGAATAAACGTACAAAGAGCTCACAGACCATGCGGGCATATGAAGACTGATTAGTCTGTATGGTGGTCGATAAGTCTATATGAGTAAGAGAGAAACAAAATAAAAATAAAACATAGAAAGCAGAACAAGTGACCGGATGAATGACCGGATAGTATATCGGATATGTAGTCTGGTGTTAGTCCGGTACCGGAATAAACAAATACGTACTTGATTGCGAGCGGATAGACACGGGACACTAAGGGACGTTTTGAAGGACACTCTTGAACACTATGGAAACCTAGAAAGACAGGGAACAAGCCCCTACGAACGTAAGGAGCACTGAGCTCCTACAGCAGTGCCAGAGACATGGTCCACAGTGTCTTTAAGACACTGTCCACCGGGAACACAAGGAATCTCTGACCCATCTGGTAGATAAAGCCAGTTGTCATTACCCCGGATAACCTTCCTGGAGTTTAAATATTCATAACAAATAGGGCAAGTATGAGTGAAGTGTCCTGCTTCAGCGCAGAAATGACAGAGTGCTAGAGGACGAGTTGCTAGATTAGATTCCACTTTAACAGAAGCAGGATTGTAGGATGGGATGGGGGGGGTTGGTGAAACAATGTGATGAGGTTGGTAGGTAGGCTGAGATGGCTATGCATGAGGAAAAATATCCGAGGTGGATAAGGCTATCTGGAGTGCAGATCCAGTCAGCAAGAACTTTGCAGCATCTGAGACATTAGAGATGGGATATGGATTGTCAGAATGAACATCCAGTTTAATGATAGCCAGCCTGTGGCAGACACGCTCTTGTAAGTGAGAGGAGAATCCGGCCAAGAACAGTAAGTCTCTTTCAGAGTCAGATAGTTTGTTGTTGGCGATCAGCAGAGCAGCAACCTTCCAGAATCTCCTAGTATACTCGCCAAGATCATCCTGAGAGCGCATTTGCTTTTTCTGGTAATCCTCAATGAGGTACTGTAGATCAGCCCAGCAATAACGGCCAGTACCTTCACAGCCTGGATACAAGACCTTGACTGCCGTAATGAAGACATCCCAGTCAGGAGGTTGCTGCATAGCTTCATCAAGAGTCTCCCATACTTCTGCCTTGTCCAGGTCAGCATAGCGGAGAGCAGCTTTGATCTTTCCGGCTGAGTTGAGGGCAGCTTGGGTTCCGAGCATGTCAATATCCTCTAAGTATTGAGACAGATGAGACGGAGTCTTTCCATCGAATTTTGAGGCATTAGGGGTGCCACAAAGCAGCATGTGAAACTGAGGTTGAGCCATTAGTGGTGGTGGATTCTGTTGGGGATTAGCAACCAGATTAACCAGATTGACCAGATATAATAGAGATAAATTGAGAGAGGAAAGGGACAAGGTAGGAGAAGGGACTACAGGTGGATTATTCGGTAGCGAAAAGGGATTTGTAACTGCGTCGAGAAAAGGAAGAGAAGTTGTTGTAACCAGCTCTTCTGATAAGAGAAGTGGTGATGTTGTTGGGAAAGGGGTTGGAGATAGAGGAGAGAGTGGACTAAGACTAGGAGAATGATATTCATATGGGGTAGAATGAGTAAAACCACCTGAAACAAAGAGAGAATCTGATAATGGAGAAGCAGGTAGGCTATAAAAATGACATGATCTTTCTGGTGTTACCGGAATGAAAAGGTCAGAGTTAGTGGACAGATCAAGACGACAGAATTCAGATAAAAGATCCTTGAGCTCTTGACACTGAGGTGTGGGTCGAAGCGACCTTCTCGACAACCCAGTGAAACCCTCATGGTGGGCTCCAGTTATAAGAAAGATAAAAAGTTGGGTGATGTTAAAAGTGGTGGGTGTGAGTTAGACTTATCCCAGGGGTTCCTTGATAAGGTTGGTAGAGTGAGAAGGTGTTGCTACAAGAAGACCTGAGCACAAATGGACAAGTCCAGTCAATTCCGGACTCGTAAGTGAAGTGGATGCATAGTTTCCGGTACCAGATAGCATACCAGATATGGCAGATAGAACAAACAGCGACAAAGACAAAAGACAAACGATGAGGGAAAGCATCACGAAGACTCGACAATAGAGTCTGACACTTAGTGAGACGAACAATGGGGTGCAAAAATCTATTCATTTGGAACAAGGTACAAGATTTTTATAGTCCAGGCATACCCTGTGACTAAGTAAGGTATGGATGAAAATAAAGTGACAGCATCAGTCAACTGTCAACAGTATCAAGAAACAAAATATGAAGTTAGAATATAAGTGACAGCTCGAGTCCGGTGATGGTGGTATCAAGGTACAAAGTGAGATGAGATATGACCTGAACTCAATAGAGAGAATAAATGTACAAAGAGCTTGTGGACCATGCAGGCATATGAAGACTGATTAGTCTGTACGGTGGTCGATAAGTCTATATGAGTAAGCGAGAAACAAAATAAAAATAAAACGTAGAAAGCAGAACAAGTGACCAGATGTATGACCAGATAGTATACCAGATATGTAGCCCGGTGTTAGTCCAGTACTGGAATAAACAAATATGTACTTGATTGTGAGCGGATAGACACAGGGACACGGGGAGACATCTTGAGGGATGGGTAGAACGCTATATGACCTAGAGAGGTGGGGAGAACAATGTCTGCAAATGTAGGAAGCAGTAAGCTCCCACACCAGACAGCCTTCTATTTCATATTTCTTATCCTCACTGCCCTCATCATGACTCACAGAGACTTGTCTGATGGACACTGCTATTTACTCCTTATGGTATATAACTTGTACAAATAGAACCACACATGTACAAACCCCTAGGTAGTATATAAACCCCCAGAGCCCGACTGGAGCCCCCAGTCTGGTTCTCTTGTTCTTCTCCTTCAACAGAGGGACACTAGACTTAAAACTCCTTTCCTTTTCTCTTTACAACCAAGGTAGACTGCTGGTCCCTTCTCTTGAAACACTCCTTTGCTGAAGTTGTTACACACCAACCCCCTTGAAGCTTAGATAAACTGGTCAGAACATGTACAATTCCAATACAAAT
>JBBPTW010000637.1:0-10865 GCA_038094575.1 Phylloporus cf. nigrescens
CAAATATTCAATATCAATAACTCAACACTCCTTGACCATTGATATGCCATTAATGGCAGACTTGCAGACACAAGTGACTCTAAGATAGCCTTTCTATTCTCTGATACACATGAGAATAACTTCAGGAATCAAGTTTTTTCTTACTTCAAAGACTTATTTGAACTTGTGAATGACTAACATAAGGTAGTTGCAAAAACCTGAATTACTGCAGTTTAGGCATGACATTCTCTGATGTCCTTTCTATCTTTGACAACTTCCTCACTAACATGCCAGATAAGAAGCCACCAGAGATAGCAACTACTCTTCAGGCTCTAATCACTGGTCATACCCAGTTAACTCCATTTTATCCTACATCTACTGCTACTATGATTCTAATACCACCTTCTTTATTACTAGCATCTTGTTCTAGTAAATACCTCTTAACAGATGTTAGAAGTATGGATAACTTCCCTATTTCCAATAAATGATTTAGATGCACTTAGTTTTTGTATATACTATATTTATATACTTAGCAATTCAAGTTCTATGTTGTATATACTAAGTTCACTGACTTGAACTTGTCACATGATATTGCTATGTGATAGCTTGTTACCTCTTCAAGTCTATTACAAAAGTTGTGGAAATCTGAAATTACCTGATAAGTCCATCATGCTCATGACCACCCATGCCATGTCATGATCATGCGGTATTAACAATGCTGCCATCCAGCAATTCATATGTCTGCATTGTACCAAAAAAGACATAATGTGTATTGACTCAGACATCTCTCCCATTACACACATAATACATAATATCGTACTCTCTGTGTCAAAGTACCCCATACCCCTTCCACACTAAGATATCATCATCCAGCTCTTCTCCTTTGTCAGCTATGATCTGATCCAGCTCACGGAGTTCATTGTCCATGCCCTCTTCAAGCTCCTTGATATTATTCACTCCCATTTTCTGTTCTTCATTCTGTAAGTCCAAGTCTTCTTGTACCTCACACCCTTTCTGCTGAAGGAATTCATCCCAGTCTTGTGTCACCTTATGACCAATTCCTTCCCTATGAAACCGCATAAACATATTTCTATCAATGAACCTTTCAACCTCATAAGTTAGTTGTATTTGTGAATGACTTAGACACCACTTACATGTTGACATAGAAATATTTCCAGTTGATGTTCCAGTCTGCATCTCCTGTCCAGGTGTGCAAACAATGGTCCCATATATTCTTCTGTTATACCATATGTAAATGCTAGGATAAGGTGAATGCCACAGATAATAGAATCAGAGCTAATGAAGCCAAATGCATTGGCCAGGTGATTCTTTTCAAAGAATTGGACATGGTGGAGTCATCTCACATCCCATCCAGTGAAAAATTTCAAGTCACATTGAAACCATCAAATGAACAGAATGTCCATGCGTGATGGTTGTGAGAAGGGTGAGTATTGGTCCTTTCAGTATTTGACCACCACATAAATGACTTGAATGACATGAGCATACCAGTATGGATGTGTTTACTTATCTTCTTGGACAAGAACTATAATATCTACACATGTGAGTGGATTAATAGTATCCTATTCACATCAAAGGTTGTAGATGGTATAATTGACACATAATAGACTGTGGCTATAGATCTTGTTGTTCCACAGAACAATACAGTTGCAATCATCATTGGTGAACTTGTACTTGTGGCAATACATTGAGATCTATAGTATGAAATGAAAATCTAGCTACCTATAACCAAATATTCAGTAAGGAAATTATGGATATATGCAAAGCTTACTAGTCCTAAACCACAGAGTGTAGCAGCCATGATGATTGACTTGGTCAGAATTAGACTTTGTCACAAAGATCATGACAAATATTTTCCCATAGCCCTTGCTTAGGCAGAGATTAGTCACAACTCATAGCTCAGCCCTCAACCACATTATGGCTCATCACAGCCAGCTCCTCACTGAGTCCTTATCCTCTAATAAGTCCAATGCAGAACAATTCTACAGTGCATACTGTAATCTAATATGCCAACATGTGGTACAAGATGAGCAAGGTCATTGAGACCATACTTTATATTATTGACAAGGAAGCTGCCAAGAGAGGCAACCTTGAAGAGGAGGACATAGACTGTGAAATAAGGCAGCAGGTACTCAAAGATATGTGCATATCTCATGTATTTTGTTACAACAGGTCTGACAAACATATAAGAGGCCCAGATATGATATATGATAGATTGCCACAAATGTGACTACCAACTTCTCATCCGTATCATGCCACATCTTAAAGAACTGGTGAATGATATATCAAAGCTTGATGAGCTGCATTGAGCAGTACATGTGGTACATATATGCACACATATACACCTTTATTGCTACTGAATATCTACTTAGATGAATAAGATAATCTCTATAACTTGTGCAGACCACACATTAATTTGCTATTCTTGTTTTCGTGGCTTTTACTGGTATGTTTTTGTTAGAGTCTCTGTTTCTGCTCGTGCAAGTTACCATGCACCATTGTCATACCATATGGATAATTTATGACATTAGTATATTGCTTAGTATCCTGTATTGTCTAGCTTACTTTGTATCATTTATAATGCCAAATGAATCATAATGTTTAAACTAGGATTTGTGTCAGTGGTATCTAGTATTGGCTGGATCTGATCATACTTCCAGAACCACATTAGCTGGTATTACACAACATTGTCCTTCTGTGATATGATACAAACAATGGTACATAGCAATGCAGATACTATATGTCACATCAATGTCTTATACTATTATCTTTCTGCACTTTTTGTGATGTCCAAGCCTGAATTCAAGTCAAATGAGACAATGGTTCTTTAGTTACTATAATGGGTCTTACTGAAATTTCTATCACTTCTGTCTTATTAATCTTGCAAGGTATCCAATAAACAATTTAGGTGCATGTAATCTTTTTCAAGCTCAATAGTACTCATTATATACTACTAATTTTATCTGCTGCTTAGCCCAAGTCAGGTTATTTCTGACTTGAGTTTATCAACATAAGGTATTATTACAAGGTTTTCCAACCTGAGTTTGGCTCCTTATTATAAGAGCCTCCAATATGATGCTGCAGACCCTGCCCCCTCTTCTAGTCCTGCTTTCTCAGTCCCTTAACCCTTTTCAACATGGCTTCATATATAAAGCATGCTTAATCTTTGAAGAAGAAGTCTGGGTACTATACTAATAGCAACAAGGATATTATAGTTACAGTGCACAAGTATCATAGAAACCTCTATAAATCTCAAGATTCAGAGAGCCAAGCCCTGTCCAATGAGCTCTTGTAGTATTGCTATCTTGGCAGGTCAAGTGCTGGATCAGATGAAAGGATCCCTCAGCTAGAAAGGATTGGATCTGTGCTTAAAGCTCCATCCAGTAAACTATAGAGCATGACTGATCTTCCTGAGAGCACTGTTTAAAATCCTCTGGCTCTGAAAAAATCCAACAAGAGAAGTGGATGTAGGAAAAAGGGGGGTTTTTTTTTAAAAAAAAAAAATTTCTCAATAACCCATTCATTAGCTCATTACTTTTATATCAGCCAAATCCATTACTATCACCATATTAATCTCTGGCTTCAGTTTCTGCTCCTAGCTTTTATCAGTATACTTTTGAGTTTGAGTACTTTGAATTCTACACATTTCCTTCTCAGCCAGCATCCATTATTCCTTCAGGCACTGAGTTAGATCTTCATGCACTCAACAACCCTTATGTCACTACTGGTCAGAAGGTACCAGAACCTCAAATATCTTATATGCCATTATATTCATAGTCAATAACAGTTTCTTATAATAGATCAATGCACATGCCCTGTCCACTTTGCAGACAATTTTCTATATTAGTCATTCTGGAATTCCTAGATAGTGAGGCACTTAAATTGCACTTGCTCCACAGTAACCCTGGTGCTTTTAGACAAGCTCTTATAGAAGTTTAAGATAGTCAAATTGATCCTGTTCTTTATGGGACTTTGCAAACTTCTTACCCTACCCTATCTGTCTTGCAATCCAAGACTAATAATGATTCTGATGTGACCAAACCTACTTCTTCTGGTATGGAAAATAATAGATTAAAGAGCTCCATGGGAATGATAAAGATAAAGATAATGTTAAGGGTTGGGATGTAACAAATCAGTATCATATTGCTTATTCAGATATAACATGTGAATTGTATGGCCATCAGCTGATTGTACTTTAGGTTTCTTCTGTGAATAATTTGCTCCAAGCATGGTCTATTATAACTCACTTCCCTTGAATAGAACTTTGAATATTTATGCAATGAAGCCAATAATACAGCCTTGTATACCCTTCTGCAGAAGAGAAATAAATCATTAACACAGATCCAAACAGCATTTACTAGTCATGATGGCTGCAGCTTACCAGTTTTTTATGTCACCAGTGATGATAATAACATAGATAGGTATCTCCCTCTATGATAGAATGGTATTTAATTATAGGTCAGCTGTTTTGTAAATACATTTAGAATAACCATATTTGCACCAGCATAGTGTATATTTTGAAGAAAAAGTATTCTGGGACTTCAAGTATATGGCTTGGCTGTAGTTCAAGAAGTATGCTTGGTCCAATAATCCCTGTTTCAGAATGATATCTCTCAAATTGTAGCTGGTTTGATGAGACCATTAGATACTAAAGGTTTGCAATATAATCAGCTAATGTTCTGCTATAAACATCATATGAACTGAGATTATTATGTGTGTGCAAACATAGACTTTGTAGTTATTAGATTAACAAAGAACAGAGTAATATTAAGAACCTTATGACTTGTAATGTTTTTTAAGAGGACATTATATGCAACAATCAATTTTTCCCAAGTAACCAACCAAGTTACTTGCATATATTAGCCCAGGGCCATTCTTACAAGCCAAAAAGAGAAATAGGTGTAAGTAATGCATTTTATTAACAGAAGCATTCCAAATGCAAAGATCCTCATGCCAAAGTACCAAAAGATGGTGAAACCTAGAATGAAAAAATAACTAAATATACTTTGACTTGTTTGATCCTGGAATAATAGCTCTAGGGAGAACTTTCTTCTTTTTGTATCAATATAGATCTAGTAGTTGGATTGCTTTTTTTCATAGAGCTGTGCTCCATCAATTGAGAAAACCAGAAGTTGGCCATGTTCTGAGATAGTGCCTGATTGAACAGCATTGAGATATGCACTTCTTGTGAGAATGTTATTATAGCTCTTAATCAAGTCATTTTTATTCTCAAGCTCCCTTATAATTTGCTACATTCACTTGTTGTAGTATTATTGAGCTGTCTCAGAATTTCAATAAAGAGCTTTTAGCTGTAAGCTGATTGGAATGGTATTAAACACAGCATGGGAAGCCTTTTCTTATTCTTCAGAGTGGCCTAGCTGGACTTGATCATATTGAGTCTCATCACAGTGAGGATATTCTTCAAGATAGGTAAATGGACCAGTAAATGCAACACAGTTCTGGATACACATGTCATTGGCAATGGCTTCAATGTCAGAGAATTGAGCAAGTTTTTTCTTAGCATAATAGAATAACATTATTGCTAAGCTGGAAAAGCACTTTTTAATAGCATAGTGAAATTTCTTGTAGATATCTTGTAAGAAGTGTTCTTATACTAGAAACATAGAGATTACAAGCTTAACAGTAGAATTATTAATTTATGTAGTTTGAGGGAAGTTCTGAAGGCATTCAAGTGCCTCTCCAGTCAAGCTAACACTATCATTCAATATTATATTATGTAGACTCTAAATAAATTGCATGTTATATTTAAAATGATTGAGCTATGTATTCTCTTCAAGTTTTAACAAGTCAAGTTGATATAGGGGATTTTATATACCCTCTTCATTATCATTACTATGATCTTTATTATGCTAACCAGGATTACTTGTTGAAAAAAAATAATATGAAATTTTGTCTCATTATCTATAATAATTCTTACCTATATATAAAAAAGACATAAAATAGAACGTGTTTAGCCACATATCTCCAACACTGTTGAACATATGTATCCTAAGATGGTTGAGGGACTTCATCATCAACCAAACATAGTCCTAGGTAAGTAGATCTGCCCACTTTTGTGCTATACCAATCAAACTTTCCTTTGGTGGCTGTGTCTTGTACATTTTCCCTTCCAGGCACTGGAATCTGAAGCAGTGCATGAGACCCTCTTTGGGGATCTCTTTGTACATATGCTTCATCAGGTTTTGCAAAAGGTGGAGATCCAGAGTCATATTGATTTTGCCTGCCAAGATATGTTTTAGCCTGTTTTTCATACCATGTTGTATGATCTTGCATATCATACATTTTGTTTTCATCTGAAATATATGATGTGCATGTCCACTAACATCACAGGCGAAACAACTCACTCGCATCATACAGAATAACCATCCATTACTCTTCCAGTACCAACTGCTTTTTCAACTCATCTCAGACCGGCTTTACCATCAAGTTCTCTTCATCAATTGCCACCAGATCTATAGTGTTAACATTGGCCTTCTCCAGTTCTCTTCACAAATCCATCAACTTGTTGTACTGCTTCATGAGTATCTTGTGCCAGGATTCGATGGCATATAACTGATGCTGACCTCCTGCGGCATTGATGATATGTGTCTGTCCTGTTTCAGCCTCCATTAGTTTTAGGACTGGTAGCATCAATCCCCCATCCACACCTAGTATGAATGACGAAAGGTAGGTGTAATCAACAACATCTGTCTTCAAAAGAACAAGTGGAATTGCATGCATGATTGAAAAGTGGTCCACTCCAAGCTGGAAGAATGATCCCACAAGTTCATGAACCTGGTTTATCTTCAGAGGTTATTCATTCCAAGTACCAAATTGAATATTTGACCTGTGCTCCAACAGATTGAATCGTGTATATCCAAAGACTGTGGCTTGTGATTTCTTTTCCAACTTGTGCTTGCATGAGACCAACTGTTTGACCATCAGTATTGGTATCTCTCCATCCTTTGTCATGTCCTTCACCAGCAAAAGCATACTTTCCACCATTATTTTCTAGTATCTTTGTGAGTTTTCCTCTCTTCCTTTCATCCTTTCTGAACTCACTTTTGAAGTTTCTTCTGCTGCTGCCAAATCCGTCTCTTTCACTTTCTATCATCAGGTGAGTTATCAAGTTGTATAGCTAAGTATGCCACTCACCTTTGCTACTCCCATTTTCTTTTTACCAGTCATCTTTGTTGATTTCAATGAATTACAAGTATAGGTATGTTCATTTGTTCTATTATACCAACTCTCTGACCAAGAATCCTTTGCCCTCATTCAGAAATGAATCCCAATTTACCATCCTACTCTGTGTCCCCTCTGATCAATGTGATGACCACCCTTTGATCCAAGGTAACTTATATTATTTATTATTGAACCACATGTGATATATATCACATATAATTCAACTTATGCATAATGTGCATAATAGGACCCCTTGGTTATGCACTGAAACTGTGTCACATACAAACATGCATAACCAGAAGGTCTTGTTATGCACATTCATAGTCAATACTGTCATTGCCTACAATATGTGAAATAATATATATATTTCAACACTTTTTTAAATAGCTATACAACTATATGACTTGATTTTTTTCGAATATGGGGCCACTTATAGCCTGAACTCTTATCTATACAATTGTTTTATGAAAATAATAATAATATGATATTTTGATTTTTTTAAATAGCACCAAGTTAATGGGTTAAAATTCATAGGTGATACATAGTCCTGTCATGTGGTGTCACACATAGCATGGGAGCCATATTGAGGATCTTTCAGACTCTAATTTAGTGAAGGCCTGACATTTATGTCTAATAATATTGACATCAATTTACATATGGTAGTAATTAAAAATGCTGGTTGCCATGACCAAAGGGTGCTCCTAAAGTGGAGCATACATTCTGGTAGCAATAATGTGCATAACCAGAATGTTTGATTATGCACCAATAACATCTATTAAAAGGTCCAGTTGTATGCACTGACATATAGACTTAGTATGCCATTGGCACATAACTGGATCTTCCAGTTATGTGCTTACACTTACCTTTTCTTAGTCCACCATCAATCTGTATACCACAGTACCATATATTTTACATGTGTTGTACTATGGTGTACATTATATGGTTATAGTGCATAACAGAACCCTCTAGAAATGCGCTATACTATCAATTTATATATTGAAAAATGAGATCTTACCCAGCCATAATCCTGATTTATTTACAAAAAACAGGTAGTATAGAGGTCAATGAACCCAGTACTGAGATGGAAGTCCTGGGACTCCCATGTGCAAGTATAGGACTATAAGATATAGAGATTAACAAACATAGTACTTAAATGGAAGATCAAAAACTGGGTTTTTTCTGAAAAAATAGTTACCCTAGAGCTAGGGATTTTGAGAAAGTTAGCCTCATAACACTTGCTTTCTGGACACCATGTTTGATATGGCTATAACTGACTGGATTGGAGGGGAGATTTTGGCCATTATTCCTAACAGATTTCCATAGAGTATTTGATTTGGTTCATTTTTCCTTCTGCCTCCTTCCTACCTGCTGGGCCTGATGAGCCTGATTATTGCTCAGGCAAGCGAATGTATCTGTCACTGGTGGCCATACAACCTCTTCATAGCCATTACTATGACACAAACCACATTCTGTGGTGTGCCATTAATGACTAACACCACTGCACTGCTGTTCATGCTACCATCATGATTTTCATTCACCTCTAATGTATGCTTGTCTGCACAGCCATCAAAAATGGTGTGATTTTCAAAGTCAGTTATGCTGGCTGTCAGTGGCCCAAAGTTTGGTCATGTGGATTGGATGTGAGTGATGGAGTGCGAAGCATGCGTGGAGTAGCTGCATTAGCAAAAAAAATAATTTTGTCTAAGGCCATACAATGTTCCCATGACCTTATCAAGGCTTGTCAAGGTTGATATTAGCCTTGTGCTTATCTTACAAGGCCATACAAGGCTACAAATATGCAACACAGTTCATATCCTCCCAATTCATGTTCTCACCATCTTCTATGCTCAGATCGTCCTCTTTATAATAAGTCAGCTCTTCCTCTTCTTCCATAATCTGGTCTAATCCTATATACCCAAATTTCTTCATTTCATTGAGCAATTTATCATCAGCCAGTGAAGTGAATGCAATGGGGCCACCTGCTATGTTATTAGTGTTATTACCATCATTACTTTCGTCACCTCTGTGGTTGCTTTCCAGCCCTCACCCTCACTGTTGCTGCCTTGGTCCTGACTATCATCAGCATCTCTATTGTTTCTACCCTTGACTTCTTCATCATCTTTCTCCATAGCAATGTCCAACTCATGGTAGCCATCATCACCACAATCCATCTCCACATCCTTAGCTATACCTACACATCAATCCTGTTTGCTCTCCAACTTAAATGGTAGCTTATCCAATTCATTATGATTGTCAATAAAGCACTTTGTTTCCTCTCATGTGAACTTGTGTCCCACAGCACCACCACAATATCACATAAACATGTCTCTGTCTATGAAACTATATATAGTTTGATGAGCAGAAATTTAGATCTGATTTTTCAGTTCTCACATATTGATGTAAAACCACTCCCAGTCCTGGTGGTTTTCTGATGGTCAATGTGCAATTGAGCATGGCAATAGTGCTGCAGTCTGTCTGTATGTGAATGCTGGAATGAGATGCATATCTTGGATGATCAACTTGGGGTCAAGGAAGCTGAATGCAGATGGATCATTGCTATTATAGAATCCAACCCATGAAAGACATCTTGTGGCCCAAATGGAAGTAGTATCCATGCTCCATGCAAACCATTATACCCAGAGGACATCCATTCACTGAGTTCTTCCCTCATAGTGAACATTTAGGTCAAAAATATCAATGATCCAGGCATACCAGTATGGGTGGGGATGTTCAGCCTCATCCTCATGTGCAAGTACCATGACGTCAGCATGTGTGCATGGGTTAAGGGCATCCTGCTCTTGGTGCAAATCATAGGTTATATAGTTGATATAAAGGACCTTGTGTTGGTAGATTTAATTCTGAGCAAAGACAATCATATTCTGTTGACATGTGGTGAATTCTGCCTCATTGCCATCGTACCCATTGCCCATTAGGTGTGATAGTAAGTGGTTTTTGAGCTTTGGCAAAAATTCCTGGTATAAAAGCTGTGAGATTTTGGTATTGAACCATCATTTTATCCAAACCTTCAATGCAGGATCATGAGAATTTCTCATGCACCATGCAGCAATGTCCCAGTAGAACTGCTGTGATGTAGATACCTGGTAATGGTTGTCTGGGGAGAAGCATGGGAGTGGATCATAATCAACAAAATGTAAAAATGACATGTCCTTGTTGTCATCCTCATGACTGCAGTCATGATATTGTTTGATTTCTTATAGCCTATGGAGCAGGCATTCCTGATACTGCTGCCTAGTAATATCCCAAGTGAACTTGATCTTGTTCATTCATGCATAGAACTGTTTGACATGATGGTGTTCAAGTTCTCCCTAGTAGTGAGGGCTAGTTAGTGACTGATTCTAAAGTGGTAGTACTACATATTACTTGAGTTGAGTAATTATCAGTTATGCCAAAAAGCCAGATGAATTGGACATAGTCACCTAGTGCGTGAAGTTTGTATATCAACATGTTGAAGGCTCATTGCTTAGGGGTGTCATTCTCATCTCCTTGTTTCTCTTTTGCTTACCCTTTCTGGATCATGTAGTCCATCAACAAGAACAAGTAGCCAACTCCTTTGGTAGGTCAAATGTGTGGAACTTGCTGCACACATCTTTACTGAATCTCCAGAGGACCTTTTCAAGCCAAGTTGTGCAGTTGTCGAAGTCATTAAGGGTCGTTTCTGTATGCAG
>JBBPTW010000638.1:0-10848 GCA_038094575.1 Phylloporus cf. nigrescens
TGTCTTTCAAGCTGGCTCGGCAGGTGAGCTGAAGTGACTCCTCCCACCTATTCTTGCATCAATCGGGCTTGTTCAATCTCGCCGGGGCCCAGAATATGTTTGTATATGCTGTATAGTCTTGTGTCACAGTACAGTGGAGGTATTAGTATGCAAGATTAGGAGGTGCTGAACTAGTTGTTTTGGTGGGAATCATAAGACCTGCCAGTGGCGGCAGTGTCACGGTTGCGGCAGTATCATTTCTGAAGATCTGGCAGGTCGGTCCTGTCATGGATACAAGTCGAGTCAAATTTCCTGGCTGCCAGACTGTGCTGAGGCCCTGGTTACTACGTCTGAAGCTTTATCCACACACCGGCACTTGTCTGCAATCCTTATGTTAGCATCGGCCTTTTCCCGTGCTAAAGGCCCTATGTAGATGCCTGTCTTGATTATTGGAGGCCCGGGCTGAAGTAGGATGGGACGTGATGGAGCCACGCTATCTTCGTTACAGTACTAGTAACGCTTCTACACGAAAACATGGGGCGCAAGTGGACAGGAGTGGACGTATCCCCGGGACTGCCACTGCCATTCCGTGTTTTAGAAACCAAGCCCGCCAGTCATCGCAAGGCTCTGGACTATCTCGCACTTTACAAAGAAATCGGTCAAGTGGTCGTTAAGAGATGTCATGTCTATCGGAGTCGCCCGCCTCGATTTGAGCCCCAGCCTCGTTCTCATTACCTCTCATTTGCTCGCAATGCCGCCAACTCACTTTGAACGCCTCCCGCTCGTTTTCGACACCCCATGCCTATTTCTCACTCGCTCTCAACGCCTCTGATTCGTTCTCAACACCACTGGCCTACTCTCAACGCCCCGGACATGTTCTGAACGTCTCTAACTCGCATTCAACACTCCAGACTCCTTTCAATGCCTGCAAGTCGCTCTCAATGCAGCCGACTTGCTCCCGATGCCTCCGACTGAGCCCAACGACTCGTCCTCCGTTACCACTGTGTCATATGTGGGCTCGCTCGTCTACGATGTATCACGCCATTCCAAACTCCCGCTCGCTAATACTATCACCGTGACGTTGTACGTGCAGATTATTTCAAACAACACATATAGTACTGTCATATCTCACCTAGTACGAAATGTCAACGCTGCTTGACACTTCTAAGATAGCCTGAGGTCGAATGTCTCTTCGACCACCAGCCTTTCAAAACAGGTCGGTTTCATTCAAGTTTGTGCGCCGATTTGGTGGTCCATCCGTGGGCGCAGCTTGTCGTTTTATGCGCGAGATCGCTCGTTTTGGGTGTGCTACTCCTACTTTGTGCACGCGCAATTTTGCACTATTTTAACCTCTATAGTGAGCTCACGAATTGGTTGTCGGTGCACCAGGCGACCTGCGAGCCACAAGATCCGCTTCCCACACCGTGTGGGAGGTAACTCTTGTAGCTCATAGGCCCTCTGCCTCTAAGCTTGTCCACAAGCATCTAACAAAAATTACAGACCTTCATCCCCGTCACAAGCTTCAGTACTTCAAAACTGCGAAGAATGGATCAATACGGCGGAATCGCTCGTGCGCAATCAATTAGGGCACGTATATGCTGTTAGAGATCACGGGTGCAGCTAAACGATGGGTCTACGAGAGCGTAAGTATGGGAAAGTGACAATATGGTATGGTCTCACCTTTGGGGGAACACTAGCTGAGGTGCGCTATCCTATCGCGAGTTTAAATGATGCACGGGTCGGTACGAATAATTCAAAGTGCTAATGCAAAATGAACGATGACAAGTCAGAATGAAGTGTCTAGTATCTAAGAAACATACGGAGTCCTTGCCGCACGACGGCTCGACCTCATTTGACGTATACTGCAAGGCAAGTTGCCTATTCAGACATCCAAGAGACCAAGCCATTGCTAGCTGCATCGGTATATCTACTACGTACCAAGCACTCAAACACATTAGATGAACATCTTTGATGATATGCCTGACCTTGCCGCTCCGAAAGTCACCGACCTGTGTGACGAACTTGACCGATACCCTACCGCTGACGTCGTGCGCGTTCCAGATGCTCTCAAGCGCTAGCACGAGCAACGTGCATGGCTCTCGACTACTTGAATATTCCTGGTATGTCGTGTTGTATTTCCTACTCTCGCATATGAAACTAATCTGTTGCTCGTATCTCAAGCCCCTCCATATTGACATGGAGTGTTTGCTCAGCCGTGGGCAGCCCGCTGTCGTATATGTGACAACACGGAATGCAGGTCTTGGGAGTCGGCTGGGATTTTATCAACATAGCATCGTAATACCGACATTTGTTCTACCCGAAACATACCTTCACCTGTGGATATGCCTATGGGTCTGTTTGGTCATATCCATGCTCAAACCCACATCCACGCCAGGTATGTTGGCTGGTGCGGATATGGATACGCTCACGAGCACCTATGGATTTACCCATGATATTCCCTATTTACGCGTCATGATTTGAATCTAACGCAGGGTGCCAGCCGCGGTGTACCCACTCACCCAATCCCAAATCTAAACGAGTATGACCACATACTTCGTGGTGACAGTCATCGTAGTCTAATGCGGTGTCAGTGCCAATACTCCGGGGCACAGTCGAGAACAACCTTGTTAGGACAACCTAAATTCACAGTTCAGGGAATCCTGTCATGGCAAACCAATGATCACAGATAACGCTCGTTCACGCAACCACACCCGGATGACATCCCTTTTCAGGACTCCGTTATGGCCGCCGAGCCATGTCGTCAATATCACGGTCTTTTTAGCTATCGATCGGTTCCCGTTCAAGATCATGCTCGCTTCAGCAACGTCTGAGCACGCGTGTAATCAGGTGCGGGAGAGCCACCCCGGCAGGATCAATGAGGATTTCGATAGTCTCAAAGCTGCCCAAATGTCCCATCCCATGCGCTTCTACGAGCTGTCAGCGCGTAGCGCACACTGCATGGACGTGCGCTCACTCCCATATGCACAATCCCATGTTTCAAGTTGGCGAGCAGTTCGGCTAGCTCCGTGGAGGTGTGCTCAGATCGCATGAAAGGCGTTCAAAATGGTAAAAAAAAATATGCTTCGGGGGTGCAGAAAAGCCCTTGAGGACGCGCACATGGTGACAGTTGCCCATGATAAGGGACTCGACAATCCAACTTCCATCTCCTTGCACGCATGTCACTTCCTCGACATCGTTCTAAACAGCGATCGTCAAACGTCGGAAACGGCCAATGAGTATCAAGGGCAACAAGCGAGGGCACGCTTTCAAGACGTGAATGGCAGCCCAAGTCGCTTCAACGATCTCTACAGAGCTCGACACTCTGCATGCCGGGGCAAGGCAACGTGACCGCAAGAGCCGGGGCGTCCGCGACAATGTGCAAGGGTTGGTACGCAAACGATCCGGTTCAAGGGAACTGCAGTTTGGAATAAGGAATGAGGACACATAAGCTTCGGTGAGGTGGGTGAGTTGGACAGAATTTCGTGTAAGACATCATCTGGGATTCGCTCCAGGCTGGGTCCAGCTTGGAAGGGAATGAAAGGACCAGATTGGACTGAGTAGTCAGCATCAGTGAGCACTGTCGAGGGGAGGGTCATCACGCTCGCTATTGTGGACCAGAGTAGGGCACGGTGGAAAAGCCACCCACAGGTGTTGTCCGGACCTCGATTTAGTATGCAAACTCACTACACGTGTCTGAATCCCGACGAGCTGTCGCTATTAACTCGGAATGGACCGTTCTCACAGCCTGGGGCTCTGGCTCACAGACCAGATCGCAAAATTACAACTTGAAGTTAGAAGAGGCGTAGTAGGAACTCATCACCCGGCTTTGGATCGGGTTTCGCAGGGGAGAACACGTCAAGCCATTTGGGGAGTTGCATACTTGTGAGAATAGCAGGTACTGCAGCGACTAAAACTCCGGGTCAAGCACTGCCACTGCCATAGTCGAACCTGGCTGAAGCGACCGTACCGTTCGTCCGTGACCTGCGCTTCACTTGACTGACGTATGCCATATGACCTTGACATTCTCACATGACTCCTATGCGACCAATACTATGATACATGTTTTGTAGATGCCCTATGCCCCTTCCCTCTTCGGTGTAGACCCCTTTCGTACGTAGGTATAAAAGGCCGCCTGTACGAGTAGACAGGCAGGAAGTTCTAGAATACGAGGACTTGACACCGTCAATCGTACCGTCCTTCTATCTCGTGCGACACATAGCTGGCTACGGCCGTGTTATTGTTGCACTGGCACGGCCCAGGGTTAGAGGGGTTCAAGGAGTTCTCACTCCATTGATACATAACCTTCTGCAATAATCATATTGCATCACCGATCGCCCCCCGTGACACCGAACGAGTCAATTAACCTCGATCGCTCTCTCATCAACATCAACTTGTAATCCTAGCGCAGTGTCGCATCTTCCAACCCGATGGAGCGGCGCAGGGGACTTTAATTGAAGAGGAGTGGTCCACGGATGTATCGGGATTCGATTATCCATATTCGCAAAAGGCTTTGGAGGTGGCCAGCACAATGAACGGGAATTTATAGTCAAGTAAAAAAGTATGCGACGTACACTGATCATAGTGTAGGGTGTTGTGAGCAAGTCGTGGAGACTACGGAGGACCGTCTTCTCCTGCCCATAGACCACAAGATGAGGATTGTTTGGTATAGCCATAGTGTCGATGTTTACTGTATCCGGCACCACATTGCTCCGCCCTAGACTTCCCCATGTGCTCGTGATATTTGGTTGACTACAGCGACACTAACTCGAAAGACACCATCTACTGACCCTGCATTCCAGCGCTCTGGGATGTTCCCGGAAGCTTACCGTTTCTATATTAGACGCAATGAGGTTCTGGAATCAACTCCCAGGAGACAAGTAACTGCCGTTACATGTGGTTTTGTCGATGAGTCTCCGTTGATGCATCAAAGTCATATTGAAGTAGGTCCGTTTCATTGACTGTCAACTTAAGCAGTGACCAGCGGCCCTTTTCCCTTCAGATCCCACGCTGAAAACGCACCTAAGTGTTGTACCTTGCCGCCCGAGGTAAATCACCGTAGCCCAGACCGCAAGGCAGCATCCCCGGAAGGCTTCTTGTCACCATTTAACACAGACGATAACAACGTGCCATTCAATAATGAATCACAGTCCATATATACGGGAGAAAAAAAGATCTTATTTAAACCAGTGAGCGGATAAGAAATACTGAGAGAATCATTCTAATGGCTCTCGCAACGTTCCATCCCATTTACAAGTTAAGGTTGACAGGAGTGCAGCCGAGGTTGACCACTCCGTTCTGTGCCACGAAGAGAGATCAGAAACGCCCTCCAGGGGTCAGAAAATAGAGATTGAACTCACGAATTGGTTGTTGGTGCAACAGACTGCTTGGGTGCTACAAGAATTGCCTCCCACACCGAGAGCCGAAATGGGGTTACAAGTGAGCCCTATGAGACCTCCAACGTTCGGGAGGCTGAGCCCGAGGAGTCCGCCGAGTTGGTTGATCAATATGGGATTCGCCTACAGCACAGACCGTGATTAGCATAGGAATGGCGCGAGGAGCAACGAAAAAAATGACCTGTTGGAGGGAGGTGCAGCATTGAATAGGGCCAGTGTTGCATTGCGCAGTACGAGCCTCGAGTGCCTCTGGGGCAGCAGCGACGACTGCAACGAGTGCAGCAATGGGAAGAGCGGTAGAGAAGCGGATGAACATCTTTCGAATAGTAGGTGAGTTTGAATGCTCGACAAGTGATGTGTTTCTGTTTGATGATGATACCTTCTACGGCCCCCTCTTTATACGACGGGGAAACCGTTTCCTCTAACCATATCGTTCTGGGCATAGCCCGTTCTCCCAAGATGCATGGAGATGCGAAGTGGCCGGGTACCTGTTATTCCGTCACGGCGATGGAACAATCAGAGATGTTAGGACTTACAAGTTCCCTTATTTGTTGAGTGCTTTCCATAGTCATCGGTGCATTTTGTCGAGAATGCCTCAACATTTGTGCCGAGAGTGACGTGGCCTCATTCTTTCCGCAGGGGCTACGGGGGTTGGAATGATGAAACATTCATCCACCGCATAGATGTATCAGTGCCTCGGTGAGAATTGAGCAAAGTGGAGCATTACGACCTACAGGGAGGCGGCGATGATTATAATGGGACCTGTGTTCGGCTACTGTCAGGACCAAAGGCCCCCAGTCAATAACGGAGGTTTGACCTACTTGTGGTAATCGTTGCTCTTACATCAGGCAGTTATGACATAATTCGAGTGGTTGACAACAGCCTCCCGGGGATGTTGATGCTGTTTCACTGGACATGACAGTTTTGCTCCGGGCGGCGGGGTGCCATATGAGGCCGGATACCTCAAGATATCATGCCATCAATAGGGCGGGCGCACCTCAATATAGCTTTGATGGATCGACAGAGGGCGCCGACGAGGTCGCGACTCGTGCAGTACTGTGGTTTGAGGCACGACTCCGGTGCTACAGTGGCGGTGGTAGGTCCTCGGAGCGGAGTCACGAGGTGTGACGTGACTTCTTGCCTCTGCGCGCGCGTTCGATTGACACGTGGTGTCCTTTCACATTGTTGTAGGGGTGTATTGATGCTCTGGATGCGAGTAACAGAACAGTCGCGACGTTTGGGTGCATTAGGAGGATGTGTCCAGCCAGGCAACGCTCACGCTGAGCATCGCGCCTGACCTACTGATTCCGACAAGCCACGTCCCTTCTGTTTGGGGATCACAGTACGGACGCCTTCAAGGGACCAAAGTGTCCATGCAGTCCCTCTTGATTCGTACGACCGTCCACCAGGGAATATTCGAGGCCTCACGCACCGACTAGATCAATGCGAAATGACTAGCACGGGATTACAGTGGTCAGAGGACATGATCCATTACCTCTAACACAGTGTATCCCAGGAGCAACTCCTCAGGATATCCGTCGTACTCTATCTGATGATTCCTGGTGTTAGTAGTACTGCGTCGACACCGCTCTGTGTAAACTCCGTGTGATGGTCTTACTGACTGAATTAACTTGCCCTTCCGTTGTGACAGGTGGTGCCAACACTCGTGGCTTCGTCAATGTCTCTGTCGATGTGTTAAAGTGGTATTGAGATGCGTCCGTTCCACTGACACGACCATATTGTTGGGCTGAGCACCATGACCGGCGGCTTTTCCTTCTGGTCCTGCGATGAAAACGCGCCCGGGTGTGGTGATTGGTTTCGCATAGGAGTGGAACTTTGCCACTCGAGGCAAAACCGCCGTGTCCAAGACCACGGGGGCAGGAAGGCTTGTTGTCAACCATTTTCAAATGGCCGCCTTATGTAAGAGTGATCAATCGCCCGAGAGTGACGTCTACCAAAATAGGTCGAGCCCCTTGGTCCTGGAAATAATAGCCGGACACAGAACACTGTTATTATACTCCGTGTCCCTGCAGGTCGTAATATTCACTTTCAATTTCTCACTGAGGCACTGACATCTCATTACATTCGCGCGATGGATGAACAATTCATCATTTTCCCCTTTAGCCCCTGCAGAAAGCATGAAGTCAGGTCGCTCTTGGCACAAATACCGAGGCATTCTCACTCCAGAGCACCGGGCTATGGCAAGTACCCGACCAAGAAGGGAACTTGTGAGTTGACATTGCACAATATTTCTGCTTTTTCCATCGCCATGATGGAGTAATAGGCACGCCCGGCCACTCCGCACTTGCATACATCTTATGAGAACGGGCTGCGCGAAGAATGCGATGAGAGAGAGCGGTCTCCCCGTCGTATAAAGAGGTAGATCGTAAGAGGGATGACCATCAAACAACAGCTCCTCTCCTGTCGAGCAGTCAAACTCACCTACTATTCGAAAGATGTTCATCCGCTTTTCTACCGTTCTTCCCATCGCTGCTCTTGCCGCAGTCGTTTCTGCTGCTCCCAGCGCGCTTGAAGCCCGTACTGCTTCACAGTGCAACACTGGCCCTATTCAGTGTTGCAACTCCGTCCAAGAGGTCATTTTTTTTCGTTACTCTTTGCACGTCACACTTACGCCAATCACGATCTATGCCGTAGGCGAATCCCACATCGCTTGCCCTGCTCAGCTCGCTGCTCGGGATCTCTCTTCCCAACATTGGAGGTCTCGTCGGGCTCACTTGTAATCCCATTTCAGTTCTTGGTGTGGGAGGCAATTCTTGTAACGCGCAGGCAGTCTGTTGCACCAACAATCAATTCGTGAGCTCAACTTTCGTTTCTGATTCCATGAGTGCGTTGCTGATCACTTTTCGTGACGCAGAACGGATTGGTCAACCTCGGCTGCACTCCAATCAACCTTAACTTGTAAACAGTTGGGAGAAGGGAATCATTAACACGATTCTCTCGATATTTTTCATCTGCTCACCAGTTTAAATAAGGTGTATTATATCGGCCGTGATTCAATATTGAATGTTATTGTCGTCGTGTGGTAAGATGTGCCTTGAGTCAAGGCATCCTATTGTGAGCTTGGATCTGATCATCTCCGGACCAATAACGTCCGAATAATAGAGACGGGTCAATGTTTGAGCGCATCTGTATCGAGTTCCAATCTCCCCATTAGCTGAACTTTTTAGTTATGATACCCGGTACTAATACCGGTTTCTCGGAGTTACAACTGAGCCACCTATTTTTGATCGACGTGCTAAGCCGGGCGATGGTGAAAGAGGGCCATGTTGTCGCCGTGCTGGTCCTACACGTTCGTGAAGTCAATGAATTTAGCCAAGGACTTTTGGGCTGTTCCAGCTGGCAGGTCCTCGTACTTCCGAGTGAAAAAGTGGGGGGTTCTTTACGTTTCGTCCACATTCCGTGTCTTTCTGCATGCACGCCAAACTCTGTGAGTTATCACGCCGTAGCTATGGATGAGCCCCTGGTTTTCTGGAGGACCTTCCAAATAGAAGAGAAAATAAGAGCGTACACTGGAAAGTGAACGATGACGGACGACTTTTGGTTGGAAAGTTAGGAATGGGCAGCTGCCGGAGCTTAAACAACACATGAAGTTCGGTGAGAGTGGGTGAGTTGGACGAGATTTCACACGAGACGTCGTCTGGGATTCGATCCAGGCTGGGCCCGGTTTGAAAGGGGATGGAAAGTTCGGGTTGCAAGAACACATTTCCCGCCAATTCAACGTTAGAGGAAGATGCTGTCGGTGTTCTCAGTAGAGTACAAAGCCGCAAGGTGATTGGATGATCAATCGCGTGTCACGTGTCGTGTCACGTACACCTGGACCGTGACGCGGGTCATACTACTACCGTCAAAAATTGGCTTATTCAAAATGGCGCCTTGTTTTTTTCTGCCGTTTGGAGTACTCCAAAGAACAAGTAGCCCATCCATGGAGGGCTCGGTGCGTCTATAGTGAAAATCAAAGACGGAAGCGGAAAGGCGAATTCTCCTCCACTTTGTAGCAATTCAGCAGAACGTGCGCGTACGCGCGTAGATCTCGGATGAGTGGAGTGGGCTTCTCGGGGTACACCTGCATCCAGCAATTGTCACATGGAAGCTAAAACTGAAGAGTATGTACGATCATGGGTTGCATACATCACATCTCAAAAGGTACTGACACGTCAACCGCCACCTTACGGGCCGTCTCACCTGGTATGTATGCCCTCATGTTCGGGTCTTTTCATTCACCTCGCCACTTCTCTGCGTCCCCATGCATCCCTCAGTGCCCGAACCCTCATTACTACGCCTTGATTCCATTACCAGCGAGGAGCTCCAAACTTTGACCCCGATGCCGTTCGTCACCTGCGCCCTTGGCGTTCCAAGAATTCATCCTCGTCCTTGGTCTCCATCCACGTTGGTGGAAATATATCCGAATCTGCATTGATCAACTTGTCTCCATTCAATTCTGCACAGCCTACTCGATCGACATTCCTACCAACATGCCACTTACATGGGCCCAATTGCGTTATTATTTCGGATTGCTTGTTTGAATATCCCCACCTCTGATCTTCTTTCCGGCGATTGGATACCCAGGGCTCAGAGCGAAATCACAGAAATTGGAATTTAAGACGCCGTTTATGTTCGAGGAAGGGCTACTGCAAGTGTGCCCTCGTTACGATGCAGTTTCTGGGCGAGATCAACCTCTAGTGTTTGCTCAAGATCCATACCATGTTTTCCACGCACATGATACAGCTGTTTATAGAGGGGACGTCGATCAGGATCGAGGACAGGAAAGGTGTGTTATTTATAACCTCTGTTTAGTGATTGTCCTTAAGCTGATCGACTTTCCCTTTATTGGATAGACTGAAAACACTTGGATGCTATAATAGGTCGGTGGTCTGAGTGCGTTGCTCGAAGGCGGCTTAATGCCATTAGTGACGGCCAGGCTGTATTTCATCCTGACCGAATTGAACTAAGTTCTCCGCTGGCATTCGTTATACTGAACTGGATGACAATTTGGGCACGTCGTGGGCCACCCTAATCTACATAAAATCGACATACTCTGGTGCTCGCACATTTCAATACCTATCTACTGGTTGATAGCGGCGAAATACTGCTGGATAGCCTTTTCTGGATCCTCCCAGAATATGAAGTGGTTTCCTTCCGTGTGGATCATAACCTTGATATCCCTTGCCTTTTCTGCTCCTTTTCCATACAGCGTCTCCGGGTTCTCCATATGCTTTCGCATCGTCCATAAGGCCCATATGATCAACCCTGAGCTTGTCCCACCGCCCATGCACCGTACCTTTACCCGGGGGGACTTTGCAGCACGGGCTTTATCGAACAGCGCACGCCTTGTAAGCGCCGTAAGGACACCGATATCGCAAAGCGAGAGCTTTATATCGCAGCTGTCACGGTCATCCAAAAAAATATCGAAATGGGTGTATTTGGCACACTCTGCATAGGAAAGCGCGTGAAACGA
>JBBPTW010000639.1:0-10837 GCA_038094575.1 Phylloporus cf. nigrescens
CCACGGCGGTTGCACGTAGCCCATTCGCAGGTGTAGTTGGACTTGTGGACGCCGATGTGGGCTGGATGCGCATCGTCGGGATGTGGCGGGTAGAAAGGAGGGAAGGACTCACTGGAGTGGATGTGCTCGATGAGCGTGGGCAGATGGGTGAATACGATACCACAGTCGTCCCAGAGGCACGTTACGGTGTCAGCACCTGACCCTGCCGTGGGCGCTGCTGAGGATGGGCCGGGTGACCCAGCGGCTTCATCGGGGGCGGACGTTGCTGCATGGCCAACCTCGTCCTCGGACGAGGAGTCGTCGTATTTAAGCGACGTCTGCGAGAACGACGGCGACGGCGAGCGAAATGCGGGTGCGGGGGAGTACATCGTGGACCGCGTCGATCAGGTGTTTGTCTTTCTTTGGTCCTAATGGCGACGTCTCACACGACATTTGGGCTCGTCAATTTACATTATAAACTCGTTGAAACGCCCTTTGAATTACCGCTACTGGTTCAGCCTTGTCCTCGAGATCAACGTATTATTTTCACACTGCGGGTCAACCGCAAATATTATACCAATGGAACCCGAGTAAAGTGACTCAGAAGGAATGACGTTGCAAGCGACCGCGTCGGCGATCACCTGGGTACGGCTTCAGCCCGAGCCGTGATTGCCTTGACACTGGCTTTTACGAACTGCTCGATGGGGACTAGGAGAACAAGTGGTATGTCACTTGTCGGTAGCTTGTTTCGCGCTTCGAGCGACGCGTCTCACTTTGACTCTTGTAGGATAAGCCACGGCTAGCGTCGTCCCTATGAACCGTGATTTTCGTGTAGCTTGTGTGAAACGTCTGGATTGGTACAGAACACACACCACCC
This sequence comes from Phylloporus cf. nigrescens, assembly GCA_038094575.1. NCBI lineage: Eukaryota > Fungi > Basidiomycota > Agaricomycetes > Boletales > Boletaceae > Phylloporus > Phylloporus cf. nigrescens. The sequence continues at coordinate 857 of JBBPTW010000639.1, forward strand.
CCATCGAATGCCCAATCACAACCACATTCTCCACGACGTGTACGTCAAGCACTGCCCCAGCACTTTCCGCATAATTTACGGTTGATATCTCATCGCCGCTCGGCGGACTCAAACCAAACCAAACGTAATGATCTTACGTGTAGAAACTAGTCGAGACGCGTCTATATCAGGTCCAATGTTTGCGTCAGGTCCGATATTTGCGTCGAATCCATCTAATCCATGAATGAACAAGATAGCTTCCAACGTGGTCGATACACCCCTCGGAGGCGAGGTATGTTCAACATGCAATTCTAGCATCGAGGGAAGTCTGACTTCATTCGCGTCTGCTAGACCGTCAAATTTGCACAAGGCCAAATGGGAGGGGATTTTAACGTTTCTTGACTCACAGGGTCATCGTCAAGCGATAGGACATATGTGGTCCAAAAAAAGGTGAAAGGTGGAGCCGCCAAAAATGGATTGCGCTGTTGCAGGCATATACCAACTTTAAGTTCAGAGGAGGACCGTCGTGTCCTCTTGCGATTGGATTCCTGCTGGTTCACCCTGAAGAATATTGATGAACCACCGAAATACACCCGACAAGCCCCTCCCTGACCCTGTGACCCCGTTGTGCGCAGTTCAGGTGGAATAACACGTGTGTGTATCTCGAATTGTCATGTGCCTTTCCTCTAGAGTGAGCGGCGCAAAGCATCGGTCTCGGTAGTTTTGCGGGTTTCTAGAAGGCGATGTTACGGGAACATGGGATTCTGCGCATCCACGGAGCGCTGATGGTATCATGACGTTCTCCAGGCTTCCTCAATTCCCGCCCTACTTTGTGGGCGATTTGATGCCTTTCGTTCGGCTTTCGGAGATACGTCGGCACTTCCGTAGGAGCCCTGGCACAATTTGTGTTCGGGCAGAATGATGGAGCAAAGGTCGGTTCCTCGCTATCGTATTACTTTGTCGGGGCAACTTAACCTACCCCGGCAGACGGCCACAGCACAGCGGCTATCGCATTCTGCATGGTCGTCCCATGAGAATCAACACTATCTTTTCTTTCCGTCTGTGCAGGGAGAATATGGGTATTCCCGACATGGCGAAGCTCGTTTCTCCAGTATTCTATCGCACGTGTAATATTTGCATTGCCTTGGAGGGCTTCTTGAGATTGTGAGGCTAACTTGGAGGGGGATCGCCCCTGCAAAGTTTCAACCTAGTAGGTGATTCGGCTCCTTGGATGCGCGCATTTAGTTTATTGATGCTCGCCGTTGGTCAGGTCGGGTTGGACCGCCATTTCTGTCAAGTTCATGCGTACCAGCATCTGTCCTGGTTTGATTCTCGGGCGTGGTCACAAACATCACCGTCGAATCTCAGGCAGTGCGTTTTTTGTTAGGTGATCAGCGAGCTTCAGTTGAGCGCTGGTTCGCTGGATATTCTTACAGAGATTGACGGAGCAACTATTCGATATCGTCATTAAGAACGAGGGAGGGTGGATCAAAGTAAGGGTTTGGAGTTCTTCATATGAATGTCACGATGTTGACATATCTCGATCGAAGAAAGTCTTGGAGGCTTTGCGGATCCGTTGAATGAGAATCCCATTAAATGTTGATTTTCGCTGCGCACTTCACCACAAGCAAGTACGGAATCTTGAATCTCTTCGCAAAGCTGCTTGATTTAAAGTTATCCTAACCGCAGCAGCACTCGACAGCAACATCGTGTTTCGCCCCCATGAACTCAGAAATGTATGTACAGCCGAGTCTCTTTGCCTGTGACTACACACCCCAAGTATGTTGGCCACCTTCAGGACAATGTAGAGTGACCTTTGGGACGCCCCAAGTTGCCGCAAGCGGCGCCGATCGCTCATTGATTGTTTGGGCTGCCGATTCTCTTCAGACCCCATAGGACGTCACCCTTTCTCGTCTTCCTGAAGACTGTCATGGGTATCCCTTCATGTGGCTTCGAGCACTTGAAGTTGTTCACCTACAACGCTTGCATATAGAGGCCAGCTCTTTGTGGTGTATACTAGAGTTCTTAGGCCTCATGGCCCTTCAAAACAATGGCTATCGTGGAATAGCCATCGACTCGGAATCCCTACTCGGCAGCCCCCGCGCGCGGTACTAGAAGAATATTCATAGTCGATTCGACACCTTGGCAGAGAGTTACGACAGTGTGTTTAACTGCTTATCACCGAGCTACGGTCTAATTGGTTATCCCACCAGGTTATGTTATAATTCTGTCACACCCATTAATGTCTGGACTTTGTGCCGTTCGGAATCGGTCCGTGGAGCGTTTCAAACTATCGCTTAACCAGGTAAGATCGCATGTCATGTTACTCAGCACAACCCCTGAAACATGGAGCAGGTAAAAGACGTCGCAACCCCGCTCTGATCGCACTACCGAATGAATTGCTCATCACTCTTCGTTCCTATTCGAACAAAGAATAGCGCGGAATGCGTCATCGTGTGCGCTCGTTCTCATTCTTCGATTTCGTAGATTCGCGAATCAGGTCATGCTTGCAGCGAGTATTCGACTCCAGGCAAGCTATCAGTGAGTGATATCCTCTAAGGTAGATGATTGATGAATGCTTCGATCAGTGGGGCCCAGCGGCCGTCCCTGCGACCAATACATGGGTGCCTCTTTGATTTTTTTTCGACGTCTTGGCCGTGATTTTGTCTCTTATGGTACCGAGTGGGTAGCGGCTCCGAATTCTTCCTTGGAGACGCTGTAAACACAAACAAGCTGGGAAACGCATGAAGCACCCTTTCATACAATCGATCTGGTAAAGATGCAACAGTTGGCCGAAGAAGCCTTCAACTGGTTCCTCGAATAGGCCAAGCCGGACATCTGCCTAAAAGTTCCTTGTCATATGGAGATTAGATCGGGCAGTGACGGCTCGGCTGCCGCCTAGGTTGACGTCAACATCCTTGATTCTACTGGTACCGCGCCGCACCAAGGGGGCGGACTCGTCAAAAGGAAGCATGTCGTTAGTGTTAGCAGCAAGTTCACTCGGAGACACTAGAAGGTTCCTTGTCGATGACAATGGTGGCGCTCTTATGAGGGGGCTCCGACACCCACGCACATTCTGGCTCGTCAATCCTTCACGAAATCATTCGGTTGCCAGCCGAACAACACGCAATTTGTCTACTAGGAGTGTGAGACTATTCTTGGATAGTGGCTACGCCGTGCGTCTTTGATCTCCTACCGCGCTTGGTGCGGGCCTTAGACTCGACGGGAACCCGCTCAAGGAGATTGACGTTCTGACCCCAACGGGTGGGAAGCTTGATATTATGGTGATTGTGGATGATCACTTCGTGAAGTGGAGCTAGCAGTACCACAGAATGGCAGATTCACACATGTAAAGACATTGTGAAGACAGTGGAGGGGCGCAGCCGCCCCATTTCCCGGAGGTTCGACACTAATGTTGATAGGTGTGTCGCGTGTACTTTCATTTTCGCGTCTTTTGTGAATCGGTGACGGAGGAAAGTGACCCAGTGTAACACCCAGTGGACCGAGTCCTCGACCCCTCGTTGCTGACCGGACCACCCGCAGCCTTCGGATTACACCAGACGTTATTATGTTCCGACAATGCCCGTATCGCAGCTTTTCGCAAAACCAGGCGGGATGCCTAGGAAGTCGGGGCGTAGGGACTTTAACGCCCGGGGTCGAGGGCTTCCGAAACGCCGCAGTCAGTTGTGGTTCTTCCGAACGTTGCGTAGTACTAACCTGAAGTGACTTTCCTCTAGCCATGTAGTTGTATCTTCCATCAAAACAAACCTTGTGGATTTTATCAAGATTCATACATAAGCACTAGGTAACGTGGGGGTCTCAGATCAATTGGCAGCCACTGATTTACCCAGATTTATGGTGCTTAGTATTTTTACTGGCGCAAGCCGTGTGGGACTCGTGGCATTCCGCAAGATCACGAACCTTCTTATGTCCATTTGGTATTCTTCCCAGCCACTTCATCTGATGGCGGCGGTATATAGGCCAGTGCTTGCTATCGTGAGTATTCTTTCGACTCCTCTGTTGTTATACAATCGCTAACTCAAGTCATGGCTGCACCAGATATTCAAAGTACGGTTCCAACCAACTATAAGTGAGCAACTCACCAAGTCGGCCTAAACTATCTGATAAGCGTTCTACCAGCTGGGATCCCGCAGTCATCCCTGCAACGAGCACATGGGTGCCCCCTCGATGGTGTGTTCAGTGCCCTAGCTATCTCGTTCCATAGTGCTCACAGAAAGTAGGATGGCGCCAAATACATCTCTGGAGAATCGGAAACCTGTGACCGTTAACGGGCTTGGAGAGCCCTGGGAGCCCAGTCGCCCTCTGTTCCGTGGAGTCGACCTGGTAAAGACACAAAATTGATTGGTAGAGTATCCGACTGATCGCTCGACTAGACCAAGGCAGACCCTCGTCTGAAGGTTCCTAGCGTGGAGATCAGATCGGGAAGTGATGATACCGTCGTCGCTTTCATCGACGTGAACATTCTCGATTCTACTGGCGCTGCGCCGTACCGAGGAGATGTACTTATCAAAGGAAAGCGCATCCTTAGCGTCGGTGCAAAGCTTTCGCCTGAAACGCTGCAAGGCGCAAGGGTCATTGACGGCAAAGGCCGCACCCTCATGAGTGGCCTTTGCGATGCACACGCGCATACGTCTTGGATCAACTCACCCACCCTCGATGAGATTACTGCATTGCCAGTCGACGAGCACACGATCTTGGCTACCAGAAGTGCGAGGCAGTTCTTGGACAGTGGGTATACCATGTGTGGTACGTTACCATGGCTTCGTCGGCTTCAACTTGAAGATAGAAGTTGACAAGTTATTCTCAGTGGGCGCAGCCGCAGCTACGCCGCGTCTAGATATTGTCGTTCGTAACGCTATACAAGCTGGCGACATTCCTGGCCCTCGATTTCTCGCTAATGGTCAAGAGGTGCGGTCCAGATCCGAACTTGAGAAGGTACTCTACTGAATTCGCCAGATGGCGCCGCGTGATGGCGCCCTTTGCGAGGGGATCACCTCATGCGTCGAAACTCCCGAAGATATCACCAGGACGATCAACACGTTCGCTGACGCAGGCGTCGACACTGTCTGTATTACACTGTTCACTAGATTTTCTACTCTGACCAAGGCGGCGCCTGTCCCTCAGGTCAAACTATCCATGAGTGGTGACGAAATCCTTGAAGAACTTCGTGCGGAGGATTCCACTTTCCCTGACGAGCTTGTCGCTGCCGGTGTCGAGGCGGCTCACGCCAAAGGTGTCCGTGTTTGCTCCCACGCCCGCTCTGATGAGGCTATCCGTCAGTGCCTTCAGTATGGGGTCGACATCCTGTACCATGGCTGTAAGTCCCGGTCTTCCGCCGGAACCAACACTGCACTAAATATGAGTAGCGTTCATTTCCGACGAATCTATGGATGCTCTCGAAGCACAAAAAGACCGGATATATGTTGCCCCCGCATTGAATATTCTCTACTCATCCTGGCTGGTCGCGAAGAAGGGAGAATGTACGAATTTACTCTTATTCTTGCATATTGACTCTGACAATTTCGTGTCTGTAGTCGGTTTCAAGGAATCTTTTGCACCCAGATATAAGAGAGAGCTGGATATTGCCATTTCTGCGTTGAAGGAAATGAAGAAGCGTGGAATCAAGGTCCTTCCGGGCGGTGATTATGGGTAATGTCTCCTTCACTCACTTGAAACACGTATCCTGATCTTCCGACGTAACAGCTTCGCATGGACCCCCCATGGGTACACACATTCACATGTGCCAAGCCACGGCTAACTCCCTATCTAGCTCTTATATGGATCTTGAGCTTTTCGTCAACCTTCTCCACTACACACCGATGGAAGCGATTCTATCTGCTACGGCTCTAGGTGGCGAGATCATGTTGCATCCTCACGAATTGGGGAAAGTTCAGCCAGGTTACTATGCGGACCTCATCCTCGTTGACGGGAACCCGCTCGAGGACATCAGTATTTTGACACCAACGAACGGGAAGCTCGATCTTATTATGATCGTGGGTGGTGCCGCCATGATTCGAGGTTACGATCACTGAGCAGAAATTGCAGAACGGGCAGATCCACAAATATGAAGACACGTGGAGATAGTCAATGGACGTCACAGAGCTATCAAGCTTACTCTCATTCTCTGACGCTCGACAAATTCGTTGCTATTTTTGTTCTATCTGCTTTCATGTCTCCATTTACCAGTCTGGACGCATCCTTCTGATTCGGTTCCCGTTGATCGTTCTGCTGGAGCGCCTGACAATGTAACGCTGTGAATCTACTTCCCTGAACTAGTATGGTATCACGTCGACGATGTAAAAGGCAACCATTCTGAGCGCTTCGTCTAAACAGCTATATCATACCTTCCTTCCTAGCCAAAAGTATAATAGGAACTCTGAGCGAGGAAATGCGATGAAGTTTCAAGTGGGAGACACTGGGGAACCCCGCGTTCAGCCTGGTCAGACCATGTGACCTGTCATGTGAAACGAGCCTTGATCTCGATCAACTGCCATTCAGTTTCAAGACAGAAGACGCACCTCACAGAATGTTTCGACTCGCTAGTTTTATCCCACTGGACTTGTCAGATCCACCACAATGTGGCTCCTACGGCTCTTCGAAACTTTTCTGCTAGTAATCACCGTTCGTGCAGTGGCCTTTCAGCCCCAGATTCCCTCTGTCCAATCTTTCTATCCAGATGAACTCGGCCATGCATTCATTCTCAATCCAGAAACGCGGATCATCGTTGACGAGATGTATGCGTTCGATTCCGACTTTCGTTCCAACGGACCTACCCTGCTGGATTTTGCAGAGACTTTCCGCTCCGATTTGATACATCTGACATCATACACACTCCCTCCTGTCCAAGTTATGCCATTTGGCCAACTTGAAACCAATGTCGACGGCTACGGTTCAATCATCGTCCTGACACTTGGTTCCACAAGCAATTACACTCTTTACTCGGGCTCCCCTACGCCTGAAGCTTATGACTTCTTCGCCACAAATTCATCGTACATTATATCCGGCTCAGGGTCGATTGGCGCGTGGTGGGGAACAAGGACGCTGCTACAACAGCTTGTCCTATCCGAGCAAGGGTACGACGGAACATACATGTTCCCAGCCGGACACGGTTCCGATGGTCCCGGCTGGGAAGTGCGAGGTTTCATGCTCGACGCTGGACGCCATTGGTACACAACCGAGTTCCTGGGTAAGTACCTTTCGATACACAGCAACACTTTCCTGGGCTGATCAATGTGTAGCCGAAATTTGCACATATGCGTCCTTTTTCAAGATCAACGAATTCCACATTCATGCATCTGACAATCTGTGGATACCTTCATTACTCTACGGCGCTGGTTGGCGCTCGCTGTATTCCGGGTTCCGGTTCAAACCACCCCGAGACTCTCCGGTTACTGGTCTTGTCCCCCGACGTAACGAGTCATGGAGCTACACTCATTTTACGGCCCTGCAGTCCCACTGTGCTCAGCATGGTGTAACTATCGTTCCCGAGATCGACACCCCTGGTCATTCCCTTGTGATATCACAGTGGCGTCCCCAGCTGATGCTAAACGGGACTCCAGACTCTCTCAATCTGAGCTATCCCGAAACTATACCCACAATTCAGTCAATCTGGTCTCAGTTCCTTCCTTGGTTCTCGTCTGTCGAGGTCTCCATTGGTGCAGACGAGTACTTAGCATCCCTCGCTGATCAATATATTTCATTCGTCAACGAGATGTCCTCTTACGTCAGAGAAACCAGCGGGAAGGGAATCCGGACCTGGGGAACGTACGAACCTAGTAACACATCCTCCATCTCCACCAACGTGACGATACAGCATTGGGACTTCCCGTCCGCCTCGATCCCTCTTGAGCTTCTTCACTCTGGCTATCGAGTAATCAACTCCGAGCAAGCTTTCCTCTACCTTGACGGGAAGATCCCTGCAGAAGGAGGCTTCCCCCAGACACTCAACCTTTCCCTTCTCTTCTCCGGTGCCACTGTGGAAGGCGGCGGGTGGGCACCAAATATATTCACAGCAAGTGATCCTTCAAACAACACAGCCCATAATTCCACGGGACTCCGAGGTGCGATTTTTGCACTCTGGAACGACTGGGGACCGAATGCTACAACACCCCTTGAAACCTACTACCAGCTTTCGGAGTCTCTTGCTGTTTTCGCGGAGAAAACTTGGGCTGGATCTGGAATTCGTTCATCTGAGCTAACTATAGAACAGTTCGAGGTCGCGTACCCTCCTCTCAATTCTCGCGCCCCTGGACAGAATCTCAACCGTGCCATCAAGGGTAAGACGTCAGGTGACGTTGTGTTTGCGTTCGAGAACCTGCCTTTCTTGCCATTCCACACAGGCGTGGAATCCGTCGGGCCCCCATACACTCTCTCATTCAGCGTGCGGCCTCGTGCTGATGACGTACAGACAACGGGAGATACTATGGTTGCAGAACTGTTCAAAGGGATAGATTCTACGCTCTACACGTCCTCTCTCACCCTCTCTTCCAATGGGGAATATTATCCCCTCCCCCCTGCGTTCCAACTGAAGCCAGACGTCTGGACAAATGTAACCATTCAGGCAACTAGGGAACACACGTTCGCAACGGTCATTGAGGAGGGTGGCCAGACAGGGACATATTGGTATCAGACTACGCTGAACATTTGGGGCGATTACCTCACCCAAGCCAACATGTCATTCGCTGCCCCATCCGCGACCATTGGCAGCGTGGGTTTTGGGGGAGATATAGCTAACGTTGTGTTGCGTATTGATTGAATATCAGATTTCCACGGTTTACAATCTGATGCACACGTTCTGTCAAGTTCAGGTTGTTAGGCAGCTAACTCGTGTGTCTGGCTCCTCGGAACATCCCGAAATTTAGGCCTTTTCTTCCTAGCGTGAGTGAACGTTGCAAACTCGTCCTGCGTCAATCTTCCAAGTACCTACATTCTCTCGTTGCGTCCCCACAAGAGATCGAGGATCATCACAAGAAGACCTCTACCTAAACTGAGGTAAGCAGCTTCTTGCAACAATCGACAAGGGATTTACGTGTGATCATAGAATGTCCTTGACTCGTCATCCTGTTTGAATACTTCCTTCTGATTCAAGCTCCATTCCAACCAAAGCACTGGTCTTGCATACGCGAAGTAGTCACGCACTGGCCGATCACTACAATAGACAATAGAACAAGCAGGGAAGAATGCTGTAGTGCTTATAAATGCTGCACTGCGCGCAGGTCTGGCGGCCACAAGGTCCGAGGTTGCATCGCCAGCAAGATCAGATTCGGCGTTGTTCAACCCTAACACAGCGGAACAATGGACCCTGTAGGCCACCAAGCTGTGTGATCAGCGGCTTAATTCAATCCGTAGATCATTTTGATAGAGGGTATAAAACATTCGCGTCCGACATGCATTTCACCACTCGGGAATCCTCCACCTACAAAGTATGGGGTTTTCAATAGCGCCCACCTCGTCACAGCGACCCAATACCGCTAACAAGCGGGTAAGCCCGTTCCCGGCGCTGGCCCAGGTGGTTAACCTTCCTCAAATCGCGCTAGCCTGGGGACCACATTACGCACTCCCTTCGTCCCAATATCCCGCCTTCCAAAATACCAACCAATACTTCCCAGGTGTCCCTAATCTTCCCGACCAGCACTTATTTCATACCCAGCAGAATCAATCAGCAAGATCCCAGCTGATATTATCTAACGCCTGTCCGCAGTGTCAGCGACAACCCAAGCTTCCAGACCACCGATTCTGCTCCGCTACTTGCGGCCAGTCTGCTGCTTGGTCTGCACCCGAACTAAAGTGTCTCCCACCACATCACGAGCTCTTCACAAATGGTATGTACGAGATTACAACACCCACCTCTCTGGGCCAGAAGCCTAGCCTAACACATTCCCCACCCCCTAGTTGCCAACCAATTCGTGCAACACTGGGGTTCGGATTCAGAACCACCTCCAAGGTTACTAACGATCTATATGATCACTTGGACAGCATCAT
>JBBPTW010000640.1:0-10831 GCA_038094575.1 Phylloporus cf. nigrescens
CAGAAACCATCAGATTTGGATGTCCAGACAAGAAGCAGACCACATCACTCACCTCCTGGAGAGCAGGAATGAGACAGAAACCATCAGATTTGGATGTCCAGACAAGAAGCAGACCACATCACTCACCTCCTGGAGAGCAGGAATGAGACAGAAACCATCAGATTTGGATGTCCAGACAAGAAGCAGACCACATCACTCACCTCCTGGAGAGCAGGAATGAGACAGAAACCATCAGATTTGGATGTCCAGACAAGAAGCAGACCACATCACTCACCCCCTGGAGAGCAGGAATGAGACAGAAACCATCAGATTTGGATGTTCAGACAAGAAGCAGACCACATCACTCACCTCCTGGAGAGCAGGAATGAGACAGAAACCATCAGATTTGGATGTCCAGACAAGAAGCAGGCCACATCACTCACAGACTGCAGAGCATGAATGATGAATGAGATAGAAACCATCAGCTTTAGTTATCAAGCAAGGAAGTAAAAATAACATCACTCACCCACTAATGATTACAAGTTAATTGATAACTTAGTTGACTGAAAATCACAAATTCACTGAAGACTTACAAGCTGTACTTGTTAATAATAGGTTTTTATATCAGTACTTTCACTCACCCACAAGTGGGGAAACCACTTTATGCATCCCCTAATGATTTCTGTTCTATTTCCACTTAGGTTTGACCTAAACAGAGTCAGCCAATACATAAACTCTTACCTTATACTTACCTCTTCACTGCCAACTGGATACTTGTCTCAAGGTTTCCTCTTTGCACAGCAAGTAACATTAGTGTTACCACTTCTGTACTCAGAGCAATCCCTGTTTCCACAACCAATGTGTCACATGATTCACCATTCTTGTGCATATCTGCAGTATACTCCATTGCAACACAATATACACATGGACATCACTCACTTTTCAGCCTAACAAATCTTGGTGAATGGATCTTGATCACATTCAAATACTGCTCTTGGAAGATTTTCTCTACTTCATAAATCATCTTTTCTGGGGTCAGCTCAGCATCTCCCATTGAGTCTTCCAAATTCATCTCAACATCAAGCTCGAATTGGTCATACTTGGTGAACACTGCAATCACAGGCACTGTGCACATGTGTAGCCCAAAGTGTACAACACACCTGACTGTACATACCATTTTTGTCTGGACAGATATCACCAAAGAACTTCATGTCGGGACCAGGCTGACAGTTATCCATTGGCACGCAGTACCTGAAAGCTTTGTTAGTTTGTATTTGAAGGATTAAAGTAACAAACCAGATAGCATGTAGTCTATTCCGGAGCTTTTGTGCAGTTGCCTTCTTCCGCACAAATTCTTGCACCTTTTGCAGCTCCTCCACATTTCCAGCCTCGAACCCACACGAATCATGGAAAACATATCCCGTATGACTCACGAAGTGAAGCTCGTCCTCGATGTTATGATCGCCGCGCTTAATAGGCAGCCATCACAGATCTGCTCGCGATCAATGGTCATCGTCGACTCACCTCAGTCGTTGGATTGAGCTGGATCTGATTGACTGATAAGGTCGGAAACACTGAACAGCGGGTGATCTCCACCTACCTCCTTGCGACGACCACTTTGAGCGTCGATCCGATATACTTTCGGATTCTCGGTCGTGTTGCAGACCCTTTGCAGGATGGACGTCTTCCCTGCATTCGCTCGACCGACAATGAGAACTCGAAACTTGATGTCCGATGGGATGTTGAAACGAATTGGTGTCTGGCTCATGACTGAGAGTGGATGTAATCGAGAGAGGTAGGATGGGCGACGGGCGATAGGTGCGTGTGTACAAACTCTGGAACCCCAGCCCTCGTTTCGCTCTCCGCCTCGGATTGTTCCAAGAGAAGCATAGATGAGGATGAACACGAGGTCAAGCCAGACTCGTGGGACCGACTTCGGCGGCATTGCGGTCGCAATCGGCCAGTGGTTCTGAGTGAGGAAACGTCGAACCGATGGTTGGGCTCAACTTTCTGAAACGAAGAAATCCAGTTCACCCCTTAGTCTTAACTCGTCCCAAATGGATATAGTTCGGCATTGGAGGGTAACAGCGAACATACTTATAATACAGACTTCGACTTGCTATGTGACGGTGAATGGAAGAACATGAATTGACATACGTGCAGCTCAGTGTGTGAGTATGCTATCGCCGAGTCAAGTCAACAGCTGTGCGCAGAAGATGGCTAACCGACGTACGATAACCCAGGTGCGACATGGAGGGTGCCACACCTCAACCCTTCCTGAAACGCTCGTTCAAGGTGCGCTGATGCCTACATCCTAGTCCCAATCCGACCTTGCTCAGTTGGTCACCGGCGTAGACACAAGGAATGGCGAATGCCACTCACCTGGACACTCCGAACCTATACTCGACTGAAGATCCGGATTGTCCTCACGCACTCACAGATGATATTCCTACCTCCAAGTCGTCTGCCTCCCTCGCGTTTCACGGTCGCCTTCGTTCGAACGTCGACCCTGCCAACAAGCGTCCCGCAAGCGTTCAGAACAGTTCGTGCAACAAGTGTATACACTCACCTATACACTCACCCATCGGCCCCGAATGTGTCCCTGCGCCCGAATCGTGAGATGGCGGGACATGCTGCTTGAGGGGGATTCACGACATATCCGAGTCGGAGCAGTGAGGCATCCCGAAGCCAAGCCTACGGCCCCCAACCTTAAGATCCATGTGTGGAAGGCACTAGAGGTATATCAAGTTGACCGGCCATGTTTGACGCTTCGTCGAGGTCTGCCATAGACGCGTTCGCTTCGCGCTACGGCGTTGAGTTAGCTATCGATCGTAAGATATCCCATATGAATACATTCGGCGTCCATATATTGACGGGAACAGATGTGATGTTTCAAATAGATTGCTATCGAGCAGGAAGTGCTTCAAGGGCTAGTGTGCCAGTGTGTGATTGGACCATGCGTGGTAATCTACAGACCGCCTGATTGCATCCTGGGTAACGATGAGAACGAAGTATGAAATTTTGTCGAAAGATTGAAGTTGGAGACGTGGTCCGAGTTGCATTTGGAGGCTCGACTGGCTCGGCCAACTTGGAGCCTCTGGCACATAACCTCCACGTAACAACTGTACATAATCGTGATTATACGAAGTACATGCAATGATACATAAGACCTTGTGTCACAACGTTCACCCCGATCTGCATTCACCCATCTCTGGAACACCCTATTCATCCAACAGTTCTTTCATCTTCTGCCGGAAACTCTCTTGACTGAGTGTCTTGTTGCTGTCGTACGATGACCGGCAAGAATCATGATTTTCCATGCATTTTTTTGAAGGCATGTACTCTTCGAACGCTGCCCTCAAAACTTCCCAATTTGCTGTCCCCACCAGATCAGGTTTGAGCGTGAGGTTGAATAGTACCCTCAACACTGATACGAGGTCAACACTATATGCCATGAGCAGGCATTCAACCTTGGGTCTTTCAGAACAGTTCGTTAAACACACATCATGGAGGCCAAGCAAAGACTTACATGCGTTGTGTGATGGCATCCGAAATTCACTCTACGAAGAGATGGGACAACCCCAAGTCGGCTACCGGGGGAGCAGAATGAATAGTACTTGCAGTGACTAGGTTCATGAAGTGAGTGATTTCATCCAGGGCTGGTGCGCTAGCAAGGATACGTAAAATGTATTGCAACCAATGAGGTGTAAGACATACCAAGTGTCGGGGTACCCAGCCCAAAGGTCCTGGACAAGATACAACATGAGCTGTTGGAACTTTGTTCCGTCCAGAGTCTGCTGGAGTCATCCAACAATGACCATGTAAACAAAAACTCGTCTCACCTTGTCCATGTCCTTGAAGTTCCAACACGTAACGATGTCCTGGTGAACCTGGGCAAGACATTGCCAAAGTGAGATGTCCCCTGCACCACATCACAAAAGTTGCAGAATCGTGATATTGCGTGACACACGTGACGGCTGTTGCAACCACGTGATAGGTGACGCGACATCGAGACTCAGAGCTTCACTTTGGCGTCGACGCAACTCGTTGCGTCATCGTTTCTCGTATGACAAAGGTACGTAGGCACCAGAGTAGATGTTTGAGACATCCAAATGATAGCCATCCGATAGTGCCAGAGATTGCAAGACGAGCATACCCTACAGTGCTCCATACCCCTCCTTGAACCGAATGTCATCGTCAAGCTCTTCATCCTCAAGGATTTCTTTTTACTATGTTATCAGGCCACCAACCAACGGGCCGTGTCATGCGCACCATCATCCGTCGCCTATCGTCGCTCCTTATCATTCGTCACTCGTTTCGCTGCCAGTGATCACTTTCTGCTCCCTCTGTGCTTCATTCAACTCGTTCTCGTGCACTACTTGCCCGCCGCTTGGATCCCTTGGGGTATCGTGTCAGAACTCAGGAAAGGAGACCGCATTCAATCTGAAATTTCTGTTGCTCTACAGCCGACGCATTCACCATTCTCAATGCTGCTGTACACCACTTCTCGGACTCAAAGGAGGCGCATACATTCACTTTGACACGCATATATCCATGTTTTTAGCCACTTCCGACCATCTTTTGTCATTCGTTCATTGCCGTCTCATTTCGACACCATTTTGCTTCATTCTGGTAATTTCTGGGCATCCTGGGGGTGCATTTTTCTGTTCTTTCATTTTAATTTCGGACACTTTCAGTTTCGGGGGTGCGCGATTCTTTTATTTTATTGACCCTTTATTTTATGTGCTCGGACTCGCTTATAATTCTGGAGGTGCATGTATTTCATCCTTTTCGTTTCTTTCGTCCACTCGGACTCTCGCGATTCAGGGGGTGTGTTGGATTAAATCGCTCGTGACCTGCTTACATCATACGATATATCATGCATTGTAGTTGTCTACTATCACGAACAACCTGTTGCTGTATCGTCCCACCTGACCCGCAAGTTATGATCCTGGCACCTGACTTTTCAATGGAGATGCAAATGCATTTCTTGCAAGTTTATGTGTGCAGGCAACAGTGCAAATTTCAGGTACTACTAATGGACATGTAGAGTGTGATACAACTGCAGGACCTCCCTTGGAGGTACCTGATGCTGCTCACTGACCCCAAGTTGATGCGCACCCTGGTTCTTCTTCTGGGGCACCCAGTGCACCTCTTGGTTCATCTGGGACCACCTTGCCGTATGAGGCAACTTCCAAGCTAGTCCAAGTCGTTACTCCACCTCCAACATCCTGTCACCCTGAGACATCACATGCAAGGCCAACATCGCCTGTCCTCCCCATCAAAATGCCGACGGGTGGGGGAGAAACTGCTCTCAGCAACTTATCAGAACCAGAGGACTCTTTTGTTGACCTCACCAATAGATCCAGCTGCAAGAATCAGTGAAATACAGGCAACAGTACTAGCTGTGCCATCGTAAGCATGAGCACCCAGATAGTGGTTGGTTTGAATGTTCCAGACACAAACGAGCATTCAAAACAGAAGAAGGCTTCCAAGAAGAATAATGGCAAGAAAAAGGCCGCCACAAATGGTGTGGATGTTTCTAATGAAGCACAGTTGGTCCCCCACCAGCAGAATAGTAGTCAGAAGAAGAAAACTTAACCTTGAAGACTGCAAGCTCTCTGCCTTATGCCATCGGGTAACATTTGGATTCGTCGCTGTGACCAGTTTCTTACAGTCCATCTGTCAGATATTTTGTCACTATCAAATCACTTCGCCATCTGACTTGAACTCAGAGTTTAGTTTGTGCTGCCTGTCATCTATCAACTTTCTTGTTGCCATTCAGGTCAGATCATCCTCACTTGTCTGGCTCTTGCTAATTACTGATTGGCGATCCCCCATCCATCCTAGGTTTCTTGCTATCATACCAGTGCTTCATCCCCCTAGACGATCCACTTCGTTATTCATTTAACTCATGCTTGTTGCTAGATCTCACCAGTGTCTTCCAACACCAGTGTTCAGCTACTATCCTCTCCTGCCTGCCCAAGTTTCTCAGCGCTTGATGATTGGTACTCAGTCTTATTCTGGTACTTTGTATGTCTGGCAATATCTGGTAGCCTTGTTATATGACTTCTCAGCTTTGTAGCATCTGGTATATTGTTTTCTGTCATTACCAGTAAATTCTAAGTCTGTTGAGTCGTAATAGTGTGAGCCTGAGATGATGTATCAGTTTGTATCTGGAGGGTAAAGATGACGCTGTCACTGATACACTCCAGCATTGTAGAATCTGCTTCATGTCTTAAATGGGCAATTTACTACATTGCCTACAGCCAACGTGATAGTGATGACTCTCTGGATGGTGCCGATGCCTCACAAAATTACCTTGTCTGGTTACCTCTTGAATCTGCAATTTTTCTGATGCAGGAATGCTACTGGCAAGTGCATGATAGTAGACTTTCTTGCTGTCAGGCATGGAACAGGAATGGGCTGCTTATCACACGTACAGTTGACTCCTTTCCTTGATGTGAAACGAGTCAGCAATTTGGAACATGAATGAGAAGGTGGTACCTACTCGATGCATGCTTGCACCTTGACAGGGACACTAGCTTGCTGGGCAACTACCCATGTTACCCATGCATTACCTTTGAGTTGGTCCTGGATGACTCTGCAGGCTAGATCAACCAGGTCTGTTGTCTTACTTTTGTGACCAGGGGGGACTGAATGACGTTAATGATGATCACCACCTGAGTTCAGATCACTTACTGGAAATGTGGATATAGGGCAGGATGGGGATATCATGTTGGCCCATCAACTTGCTGAGAGACTGCATACAGGCATTGAAGGCGCTTCTGGCATCATCTTGGCTCATGGCTTGAAGCTTCTTCTTGTCCAGTTGGCCCAACTTTTTCTTCAATATTTTTTCCTTTGACCTGACCAATAAGTTATACTTGGTGAAAACAACTACCACTGGAACTATCGTTGCAAGATGGTCAGTGAAGGCTCCACCCAATGCAAGCTCAAAAGGACAAACCTCCAAGTTTGTAGGCCAGTTTCAGCAACTTCTTGTCACCTTCCTCCAAGATGCAACCATGTCACATCGTGATATTTTTCTAAGTACAACTCCGCCCTTCCACTTTTGAACTCCGTCATATCTCCAGACTTATCTCTTTGTTACCTAATCTTCTGACCCTCGGACGTATTCACACTTCCTTTTATGTTCATCCTTGTTCTCTACTTTACATCTTATCTTTATTTGTACTAGTCTCACTTCATAGATACCTCCGCACATTGCCCTACTGCGGATATGGAGCACAGCTCCGGTACTCCTAGTATCCGGAATTCTGTCTTACTCAGTCTCTCCATTTCTATGGCTATGCTCCATCTTACTTACAAATCCGATGCAACTCCGTAGTATATAACTCCTGTGATCTTAGCTGAATATTCTTTAGTTCGAATATCAACTTAGTTTCCTCTGTCCTACTCCATCCTTGAGTCTCTCGACTCACTCTAATCCTTTCGACCCTCTGACCCACGAGGACTGTGAGTACAAGGGTGCGACACATAAGTCTTGCACCAAGAGTCCTCGCCAACTCCATCCAACTCCGTTGATAGTACCCTTGGACCTACCACCGGAGTAGCTCGGAGGAATTGAACTTAACAAACCACCAGCTTGCAGAGTCTCTATAGTGAGCCTGTATATAGTAAAGTCCAAGTAGAGTGCAATGGAGCACCAACTTACCATATGGTATGCAACTGATCCTTTAAAAGTTTCTCTTTATGTCATTCTTTGAGGAACTGAGCAGCAATATCAAAATTAATGTTGTCTCCAGCTTTGAAACCCATTGAATTATGTAAAACAAAGTACTTGTTTTTGTCAGAAACGAATTTCTGGTTGATGGATGCTTTCCCAACTGCATATTTGGATACTTTCTGGTGGAATGGCAGCTATTAGGTATGGAGAGGAGGTAAAAGGCAATGGCAACTTATGGCCTCCTTTATTCTGAAGATACAATTAACCAGAGAGGATTTGCCAACTCCCATCTGTGATGAAGGTCAGCAAACACAGGTGTATGCTGAACAACAGTGGCTTACATGTCCTACACACAATATGTGGAATCTATGAGAGGGTATGAGAAATCTCGAAATTTTGATGCCAGAACACCAGCCACATTGGTTGCTCACCTTGGAATATCCTTGAGAACTTCTTGGAAGGCTGAACCAACATTCATGCTGACTCTACAGAGTGGGGCTGTTAACTGAACCTTGAAGGGTGGAGGGAAAGGAAAAGGGCAGGATCTATCATTGGTTCATTGTCACTAATAGACTGGGATACCTCTCACTGCATGTGGGCCATTTTAGGAACTGCTATCAGCAAGGTGTCTCCACAATGGCCCACCATGTGGATGATCAGGGTGTATCGGAAAAAGCCAATTAGCCACTGCAATTTGCCTTCTTGGCTTATCAATATTTATTCTTTCCACAGCATCATCAGTACTATATGGTCTTTGGCAATCACATACCATTAGCATCACATCAACCTCACATTTCCTCAGCATGGTGATGTGCAAGTCCCATTCAGAAACACTGTGGTCATATCAAGTTGGTGATTTAGTCTATTGACCAGATATCCTAGCATGGTGTTTCCCCTCCATTGTTAAGTTTGATTCCTCCGAGCTACTCCGGTGGTAGGTCTGAGGGTACTATCAACGGAGTTGGATGGAGTTGGCGAGGACTCTTGGTGCAAGACTTATGTGTCGCACCCTTGTACTCGCAGTCCTCGTGGGTCAGAGGGTCGAAAGGATTAGAGTGAGTCGAGAGACTCGAGGATGGAGTAGGACAGAGGAAACTAAGTTGATATTCGAACTAAAGAATATTCAGCTAAGATCACAGGAGTTATATACTACGGAGTTGCATCGGATTTGTAAGTAAGACGGAGCATAGCTGTAGAAATGGAGAGACTGAGTAAGATGGAATTCCAGATACTAGGAGTACCAGAGCTGTGCTCCATATCCACAGTAGGGCGATGTGTGGAGGTATCTATGAAGCGAGACTAGTACAAATGAAGATAAGATGTAAAGTAGAGAACAAGGATGAACATAAAAGGAAGTGTGAATACATCCGAGGGTCAGAAGATTAGGTAACAAAGAGATAAGTCCGGAGATATGACGGAGTTCAAAAGTGGAAGGGCGGAGTTGTACTTAGAAAAATATCGCGATGTGACAGTATCCCCCCCTTAGGCCTGAACCCCTGAAGGCCATTCTAGCCGAGGACAATGTGGAGTCCGAATTCAACCTGGAGTATAAAGTCCGACCATTTTTCGTGGTTGACTCTAAACACATCCTCGCTATGTCTGACCTCTCCAATATTACTACCTGGGACGACGCCCAACTCGCAGAGTGCGGGGACGACGACGACGCGCTCTGGGACGCGAAGGCCACCGAGTGGAGGTGCTGCGCCAAGGCGAAGAAGGAGGAAGAGGCGTGTCGCAAAGCAGAGGAAGAAGAAGCCGCGCGTAGGAAGGCTGAAGAGGAGGCACGTCGAAAAGCTGAGGAGGAGGCGCGTTGGGAGGCCAAGGCACAAGCATGACACGACGCGGAAGTGGAGGAGCGATGGAGGACAGAGGAAGCAGAGGAGGCCGCAAGGAAGCAGGTGAGTGACCGTTGCACCGCATGGAATGGAGCTGACTCCATAAAGGCCGCGGAGGTTGCAGCTTTGCAGCAGGCAAAGGGAAAGGGGAAAGTGAGAGCGGAGGCGATGGAGGCACAGTGTGTCCGATGCGAGCACCGTGGATTCTCGTGCAAGCGGGGCACAGGTAAGTCCAAGTCATGCCTCGAGTGCCAGGAGGCAAAGGCTAAGTATGAGCATCCCAGGGAGGAGAAGCCGGAGTGGAAGAGGAGAAAGAAGGAAGTGGTGGTAGTAGATGGTGAGGATGAGGAGGATGATGACGAGGGTCTGGAGAAGCTAAAATGGAAGCAGGGCTCGACGGAGGAGACGGGGAGGCCCAAGAAGAGGGCGAAGACCGAGAACGCCGAGGCGGGGCCGAGTCAGCGCTCTGAGGGTGGTCCTGATCTGAGGGGTTACCTCCGGCAGATCACGGAGGCCATCCTCGACCTCCGACGCACCGAACAAGTCTGGAATGGCCACCTCCAGGAGCAGAACGAGCTCCTGGCTTGTCAAAACAAGATCTTGACGCGCGTCATGCGCGTTTTGGAGAGGTCGGAGCAGTCGATGGAGGTGGCGGAGCAGTCGATGGAGGTGGCGGAGCTGGAAAAGGAGAAGGAGGAAAAGGAGAAAAAGGAGAAGGAAAAAGAAGGAGAGAAGAGGATGGAGAAGGAGAAGGACGTAGCAATGGACATGGAGGAGGACGCAGAGGGAGAAGCGGAGGACAGCGCGGAGGGCTCGTAACGGTAGTTTGTAGTTTTGTTCCTGGCTGGAATAAAGTGGTATCGGAGCATATTTTAGTCGGAGTGAAATGGAGGTTGGAAGTAGCAGTCGCGCCTGAAATGGAACTCCTTGGCACGGATAGAGCCATTTACAACTGATTGATTGCCGTGCAGAGTTACAACGGAGCTGGCCTATTCTAGTATCCTCCTCTCAAAGAAAGATAAGGATGTGGAAAAGGGGAGGAGTGGAGTTAGGAGGTAATGGTTGGGTGAAGGGGGTACCACATTGGATAATACCTTTGTAAAATAGGTGGGATTGCAGTCATCAAGCCCATATAGGTGAGGTGGAAGGTGGTAACGCTGCAGGTGGTATCTATGGTAAAGGGAGAGGTGAAGAGGTAATCGATACCAGAGGGTTGGTATTCGTAGTGTGAATGTGGTGATGGGTAAGGAAGAGTTTGTTTGGGAGGGTGTGATACAAACGTCCAGGCTATCCTCCCAGTGGCTAATGATTCTGATAGTCTGCCCCA
>JBBPTW010000641.1:0-10829 GCA_038094575.1 Phylloporus cf. nigrescens
GGGCGTCGAGGAGATCCCGCTTGATCTAGCTAGTATAAGCGCTAATTCGTTAGTATAGAATTATTTATTCGGTGGGTATTGGATCTCCGACTCGGACTGACGTGCGTTCACAGCTCTGCCTCGACTCACGTTTGTGCGTCCATTAAGACTGTGCGTTGACGTCGGTGTCCATGGCAAGTTGCGGCCCAGTTTATGTTTAGCAGCGTTTGAATCACTACGGCTCAATGGGATGTGGTAAGGCTCCCAGCTTTGATCTGCCGGTCGAATACTCGAAATTCGAACTATCACTGGAGGCTCTGATGGATCGCCTCTTGATCCCCCCCGCATTCTTTCTATCATACCAATTCGCCCTGAAGACGTATCACTCCGTTACACCGACCTCTTCCACTCAAATGTTTCTGGGTGGGACATCCGGGATCCAGCCCATGGGCACAAGGTGCATCTTCCTTCCTCGCCGACCCTGGTGCAAGCTGAGTTGATATCGGTTCGATACTCATACTTACGTGGCAAAGCTAGCTCCTACGGGTTCATCAACATCGATACGGGAGTGATGGACGACAAGGGCAACGTCTACGACCTCGAATTCTAGAAATATGTCGACACGTGCGGCCAGATAAGCTTGCTGATTATCTGCCGGTGTATAATGAGGAGCCATCTAAGACAGCCGTCCTCCGTTTGGATCCGTCAAAAACAATGCGAGGTCTCGTCTGACGCGTCAGTATCTCCTGGATTCCATCTTCGTTCGCTGACTGCGCCCACCCAATTTACTTTTTCCCTGTGCTCGCCTACATGCTAGACCTACAGGGATCGACTCAGCAAATACCAGAGGCCAACGGTGGTTCTAAAAGGGTAAGCCGTGCGCAGTGCTCCCATGCCGCTCTCCCCGGTTCCATCCTCGGAGAACACCCCAAGGTCATCCATTGCCCCTCGTACAAGCGCTACTTTGCGAACACATGTGCGTGTACCATCCTGAAACCGAAGATTGCACGCAGTACGTTGTTCACCGACGTCGTGTTGTGACGGCAAGCATATCACGTTCGCGCTCAGGGGTGGTACTGGTTTCTTTTTTTGCCTCTTTTCTTAGTTACTCCAGAGTGTTCCCGCTGCGGCCACACCCTGGATGATGATGGTATCCAAATACAAGCAATGTGCCTGTTGTCACCGTTCACGGGAGCCACCACAAATAGGCAAGCTGCCTAGCTGCATGCGTCGTTGAGCAAGCTCCCGATTGTCTTTCCTCTCCATCCTAGTCTGTCATTGATTTCCTTTTAATTTGTACGCTTGTAATCAATTTGTCTCCAAGGTGAATATCAGTGTGCCATCAGATGTGATTAGATTATCTGACTACTACGCGAAGCAGACAGACATCGACGAGTATCAAGAAAAAGTCTACATTCGTGGGTGAATGGCTGCATCGTATCAACCCGCGGGTGCGACACTCGGGCCACGGAAGGTCCATCGAGGCGAATCGGGTCATTCGATGGCCCACTTGTCTCTAGCTATTTCCTCCTTGGCTTGTTTCTTGGCGCTGCTCGTGTTACGGACCAGCCTGTCGAGCGCTCGTGGTGATGTTGTGAGGGGGCCGAACTCAAGGAGGTGATCGTCTCTCGTGAGCATCGACACGAGCGCGGAAGCCGAACTCAAAGATGCGAGCGCAAACTGGATCAGCACGCTAAGACGACAATAGCGAAGAGGGAGGCGAGGCTGCCAGGGGGATCGCACCGGATGGCGCGGTGTTCACCCTTCCTTTTGCCTGGAGATGCGATTCCTCCTCTTTGACTTCCTATGAACCAGTCTAGTCCAAGGGTATATGGATTGGTCAACGGTCAGCATACTCTAGCTGTGTGGGGGTGCATGATGCGCTGGTTATTCGGGCGGTTTGGGAAGTAACATGGTTGGATTAAACGTCACGCCGGAGGATGGACGGCGTTGGTTCATGGTTGCAGTGTTCTGTTTTGCGTGTGACATAGCCAGAACAGAGATGAAGGGAGGTGATTTGTTGCATTTATGAAAAGTAGGGGAAGGCTTTGAAACCGGTTGACGTGTCACTGTCGTCCTGAGGGAACCCAGCATGCGGTTGGCAACCAGGGTTCGCAGTATATCCAATGACCCAACGACGGCTTTTTTTTTTGGTGTGGCGGTCGTCGTGGTGTTGAGTTGCGCAAAAAATGTGTCAGGAGCGACTCACTGTTCTTTGCAGCACTCCCTTGGTCCTCATCACGTCCCTACCCAGATCCAGATGCCTCAGCCTTTTCTTGTGTAGCCGCCCACTTCCGTGACTGTGTATCCCGCTGGTCAATCTCGAGCTCTGTCCCCCCATCCACCCATTCTCTAAATAACATACCTGAATGTCCCAGTTGTACTGGTGTAGAAATTGGTCCATGGTCAATCCCTAAGGGAAACCCGAACCTGCATGGAACCCCCCAACGTCAGGTTTGTTCAGACTGAAGACGGCTCCGGGACTGGGCGCAGCGTCATTGCGGCGGAAGGGTCCGTGCATGTGTGCCAGTGTGGTGGACGATATTTTGTGTGAGGGCAAGACATAGTGTTGAGGCCACGATCGAGAGATTGGCTCGGCGTTTCCCGGACAAGTCGTGTGAGACCGAGCATCCACTGCACTGACACCCTCCTCAGTCTCAAACTCGCTGTGTCAGAATCATTGAGGGCGAGGACGGCGATTGTGCGGTGCCGTTCTTATGGAGTCGTCGGAGGTTTCGAATCTGCCAACGCACACGTGCTCGGCGGGTGGGAACAGTGACGACCATGGCGAGGGTGGTTTCGTCTCTCTCTGCGCACATCCCGAGGGGCCGGATGCAGGTCGAGATTGATCCCAGCTAAAATACGACCGCCACCTTCGGCCTACAGGTTACTAGCCATGCCAAGGCCGTCCCGGAGTGGGAAAGTATTGAAAGCGGGGCGACTGGCGGTGATGACCCCACTCGAGTCTCCCACTGCACCCCTTGTGCCTATCTACCCTATCTACCGGCAGGAAAACGGCGCTACTACTCGTGATCACAAAATGGAAAAACAATGCACTCACTCTTGTGCGCATATTCCTTCATCTCCACAACGCGACCACTGATTTTACCCCTCGCCATGTGAAAGTCAAAACATCCCTGTCTACATAAAGAGGTTTGATCTCTCCCAGCTGCTAACGAACACCATCAGCATGGATGGAAGGCACTGCCATACCCCGTATTTGTTCAACTAGTTTGAATCGCCACAGTTGGCATCAGGGTACCCCCAAACGTCTTGATCTATTTAAATAAGTGCCCAGGACCATCCATTTGTGAATATTTGCTATGTCTTTCGGCGCGCCTCATTTCCGATCGCAACAAATCTTTCACAGATAACGACGTGTCTGGGTGCGCTATGTGATTCTTGACTCGAAGCTTGCTGGTTTCATTATGGTGTGTCGAGCTGCATGTATTGAGGAAATCCGCTGACATATAAATACGTCGTAAAGCATCGTTAGGACTCGAGGTCCTTGCCCATGGCCGAATCTCTGACCTTTCCTCATCTGTTTGTGTCGCATCTGGATCATGTTCCGTTATGTGATCACCAGTTCTTCCTCCCTTCTTCTGTGCTCATTATTATCGCACTTGGCTTCTTCCACCCGAGAACGACGTCCCAATCCGCAACTCCGAGTCCCTAATTTACCGCAATTTGGTCCCTTGGTCTGCCCTTTCTCTTGTCGCCTCGATTGTTAGTCATAACGTTGTACGCAGCAACACCGAGGGTAGTTGTTCGGGAACCTACCAGCACCAACTTCCTAAGTATTGTTTGAGCCATTCGCACTGTCCAGCAAACCGAGTCCCCGTATACCATAGAAGAAAAGGACGCCATAACACAGTTGACTGAAATCAGGAATGTCCATCCATGGATACCGTGCGCGTTGTCAGATGACGGACGAAGATGGCCTGGAATGAAACCACCTATACCCTATATGTCGCCCATTGATGACACTTCATGCATTAACACACCGCGAATATATCAGTACTTAGGGCTGACTCAAATGCAGTCAGAGCGGGACCAAACCCGAGACTGCGGCAGCACCGCATTAATCTGTGCATGGTGAATCGGTAATACTGTGTCGTGTAATGCCCAGAATCGTCGAAAGATAGCCACATGTTAGGATTGCCAGAAACCCCCAGCGGTGCTTGTATGCAAATATATTGGATGACTAGAACAGACGAGCGCGATGTTTGAGGGAAGAAAGGGGAGGGGGAAGATGACTACGCTAGATCAGTCCACTGTTGACTAGTAAGAGAGGCTCAGGCCGTTGTGAACGCACGGGACTTGAGCTTGAGCTGCCAAGGTCATCACACCACATTATGCCACCACATTCCTTATACTACAGCCGGTGACTGCCTTTCTTGACGACCAAAATCGTAAGTTCAGGCCCTGCCAAGTACGGAAGACAAATGCGACAACAGCCAAGTACTCATGCACATGGATGAGCGCGGCTTGCGGTACCGTGAAGGCGGTGAAGATGGTGTCATAAAGGTGTCACCTACTCGAAGGACAAATTGAAATTTCCTCTTCCTCCCCGCCGTACTGAGCTGAGGCTGGCCACACATGTCGTCCGATAGTACGGCCGCAGTGGCAAACCTTCAACTGTTTGATTATGTAACTCGTATGTTTATCCTCAACTCGTGCAATGAGACGAATACCACAACCTGTTTGCAGTCGCGATACTCATTTCTGCCGGATATGATTACGGTGAGTGTAAAATTTTCCCCAACATGATGTGCTAATTTCTATTTTTCAGTCCTCACTTTTTCTGACGAGGTTCGACTTGCACGTGTCATATGTAACCCTGATTTTCACTAAAAGCCCACGTAGGTTGAATATATCTGGGTCAGTGGTGAAGCTTGTTCGCGGCATGGAGTCATCGCTGATCAGAGGATAGAGTAAACCCTGGACGAGCGTGTCAGCATTATTCATTATTGTGTGTCGATTCTCCAGATAAAGCCATTAGAAAATGTCATTAAAAGACTATTCAACCAATAGGTTCGTTATGTTGGCCTTTGCACTATTGCGTGAGTCAATTGATACTGGACGGTTTACACTGGATGCTAAAACCAAAGAGTTCATCAGAATAGATTCTCTCTGTACGTCTGACACTTGAATGTGAAATTGGTCAAATTGTAACGTTGCACACAGTGGGGAGTAGCTTTCTACCTGGTACTGATACTGTATGTTTTCTGAGTCCGATGTCTGACAGGTCTTCTGAAGTATTCATGCGCAGCTGTGTGTATTCGTTTTTATGCTAAGTCATTTCACCAAATAATCTATTCAACAGACGATGTGAGCATATCTACCTGACCCGACGAGGTCTATCTTATCCTAACTCTCAAGGTGAAATTATATATATATCTTCCCAATGGTTATTCGTTTTTTATCTCGGTGCCGCTGATTGTGAGTAGTCACCTAATTACCAAACTTTAGAAGAAGCTGATTGCTATGATTGCACATGCAGATATAATAATCCTCCGTGTCTGGGCAATGTACAATCGATCCAGGTTGATTCTCAGTATTCTCCTCGTGTTGTTTTCCTTGGAGACCATTTCTGTGATTGTCTGTTGTGCCATATTCAGCAACCCGAGGAATTCAACAGGTATGCAGCCGCTTGAATAAATGATAATCCAACTCGTTCAACTTTACAGTGTTCATTGAACAGATACTCGGCTGGTCAAGTTGCCAATGGGTACCAAAGTTCCCGGTCGTGGTGCTAGCGATCTCCATTCTGCAAATCATACATTCAATTGCCTTGTGCATCCTTGCAATCGCCCAGTTTGTACGGGAATCGTATCAGATGTACCTCGCGACGAAGAAATGGGAGTTTAATCGGTACATGAACCTGCTCGTAACGCAAGGTGTCCTGTATCTCCTCGCGTACGTACCCGTGCCTCATTTCACTTCATGTCCTCTGCGGAGACATCCAAGCCCACAGAGCAACTCAATAGCCGATCGAACTAACTATGACACAGCATCTTCCTGGCTTTCCTCTCTGATCTGATGAGCGTTTTTGGAAAATCGCCGGATAGCGGATGGCGAATGGCACTGATTAATATATTACAATATGTGCCTCTGTTCACCCTCCTTCCTCGATTGATCATAAGTATCCGGGACATGTATGCGCGGGATGTCCAGGGTGGATGTGGGAGCGGGATTGACACTGGGTTTGGCTTGTCTTCCGGGCGTAGGACGGCGATCGTATTCGCAGACGTGGAACAGGACGAAGGATTGGAGGAAACCAAAGAGATTCAGAGGGAAGTGAGTATAGAAGGGAATGAGGGATTGGAGGGTGTCCGAGTTGAGGAAATTCTGAGGGAAGGTCACTCGGCTCAGGATGTTTAGGAGCACCTGAGTTAGCGGTTATTGAAATATTTATGGTTGAATAGATGGTTCTTGTTACAGTGGCTTGCGAAGCTAATGGCAAACCATGATTTTTTTTTGGTATGATCCATGTGACCTAAAACGGTGATTCTGTCGTCTCTGGGTAGAGACTATCGCGACGAGTTGACAACACAAGTTGTTCAGTAACCACCACAATCATGGGGCAGATCATTTATGCTATGCTCACCCATAATTATGATGTCTTTCGTTGCATTTACAGTGGCAGCCTACATCTGAATCTGGGTAGATCGGTACAGTTTGCAAACAATCAAGTGGAACTACTCTCATGTAACGCAGTGCCTATTCACGAAATCTTCTTACCATTCAACCAATATTCATTCCTCTCTTGTAGACAGTACTACCTATGCTTGAAACCCTCTTCGCCGGCCTCAGAACCATCCTACAGGTTCGTCTTCCAAAAAAAAAAACACCACCCCCAACAATCAATCTAAGATCTCTTGGAGGACAAGGAGAAGAGTAAACAGAAGATAGGTGCGAAAGAAACTGGCGGTGTGTGTATGCCTTTCGAACTCTCATAGACCATCTGTTGACCATAGACCACCATCCTGTGTGGTATCCCTCAGAGGACGGCATAAGTCAACAAAGATAGACAAAGGGTTTTGGGAACCCAGAAAGAATAACTTGAGGCGCTTTTACGGTCCGTCAGACAAGAACGGAGATGATGCCGTACCATTTTTGTAATGCCGTCGGACGAGGTCCCAAATCTGCCAACACATGCATGCTCAGCGGCCCTGACGAAAAGTCTTCCGTCACACTCCTTGTGCCTACCTCTGCCTTACATGCTGACAGGGGATTTTGGTTGGAAAGGATGGAGTCAATGTAGCCAGGGAAGAATACTGGACGTTCGCATTCACACATGCGTGTTTGGAAAAAAAATGAATAGGTAGGGGGGAAAAGAAAGACACCCGTCTTTCCCATGTCTCCCAGGGAGGAAGAACTGGTTGATGAGCCTTAAGTACAGTCGTCACTGTTGACTGCGACACAGTAAGGACTCACGTATACAATGGACTTGAAGGGACCGAGATCTGTGTATTACTGAACACGTTAGCCTTACTTGGGCTATTTGTCCCTCAGATGCCTCTCATATGATGATTGAGTTTGTCATGACATAGTATGCACAATGATGTTTCCCTCACTTCTTGTACCAATGCTAGGCCCTATGTCACTGGATGAAGGCAAAATGGAACTTCATCCCACAGTGCCCGTTGATGGCGATTCGCATGTTAACGCACCATACCGTGGTCTGGCATATGATGAACAGACTAGCTGCATAATTCCCCGTTCTTTATTCAGCAGAAGGTAACCGGCTATCATGATTAAAATCGTTCAGGAACGATCACTGTTAATGAGTCATCTTTCATCACGGAAGATGAGTGTGACAATAGCCACCTAGGATTCATGGCATTCAGATAACTCGCAAGTAGTAAAATGGGGCTTCAGCAGAACAGTTGGATATAGTCGTGATAACGAGCCGGTAGCTCGTGAGCTTCTTCCACGGTACATGGCTTGGCCTCAAACCACAAGATCGAGAACTCACATATTACTGGTTTCACCACGTGAACTTCGGCGATGCATAAGCTGTGTTCCATCAGGAGTCATAAAGATGCCATCTGCTCGAAAGGTAAATTTAAATACCCTCTCTTTCTCTCTACCAAACTAAGACCGGCCACTCGTGTCGTCCGACATGGTGGATTCCGCAATGGCAGACCCTCAACTGAATGATTATTTAACTAGTATGCTTATCCCCACTCGTTCAACAAGATGAACATCACAACCTGTCTGCAGTTATGATACTTATTTCTGTTGTATATGATTACGGTGAGTAGAGTTTATTCTAATATAATGTACTGATTTCTACATTTTCAGTCCTCACATTTTCCGACGAGGTTCGCTTCATGCTATCATATGTAATTCAGATATTTACTAAAAACCCACATAGATTGAGTATATTTGGGTCGGGGACACTCGTTTATGGTGTGAAATTATTGCTGAAGAGGAGATAGACTAAACCCTGGACAAGGGTGTCAACATTATTCGTTCTCGTATGTATCAATCAATCCTCCAGATAAAAACATCAGAAAGGATTATTAAGGGACCGTTCAACTAATAGGTTCGTTATGTTGGCCTTTGCAATGTTATGTGAGTTTATGGGTACTGGGAGGTTTGGATGCTAACGCCAGAGTGGATCAGAATGACCTCTTTCTGTACGTCTGAAATTTAAATGTGATTCTGGTCAGATTGTAATGTTGCACAAAGCTGGGAGTACCTTTATACCTGGCGACGAAATTGTATGCTCCCTCTTAATCCTACGTCTCCAGAGCCATCTTCTGAAGTATTCACTCGCAGCTGTGTGTATTCATTCCTACGCCGAGTCATTTGACCAAGTAACTTCAATATTATGTATTAAACAGACAATGTGAGTACATCTACCCATACCGGACACAATCTATCTTATCTTAACCGCTCTCAAGGTGAAATCACATATATCTCTTCCCAATGGCTATTCCTTTTATTTCTTAGTGCTGCTGATTGTGAGTAGTTACGCAACTAAGCTTCAGGGGAAGTCGATTATGACTGCACGTGCAGATATAATGATCCTCCGTGTCGGGGCAATGTACAATCGATCCGGGTTAATCCTTACAATTCTCCTTGTTTCTTTTGCCCTAGAGATTGTTTCCATGATTGTCTGTTATTCCATATTCAGCGATCCGAGGAATTTGACGGGTATGTGGCTGCCCGAAAAAACGCTATGACATACACCAATCCAACCCGTTCACTTTTACAGATTTTACAGTTCAGGTACCCGGCTGGTCAAGTTGCCAATTGGTACCAAAATTCCCGGCTGTGGTGCTAGTGACCTTCATCCTACAAATTATACATGGAATTGCTTTGTGCGTCCTTGCGATCGCCGAATTTGTATTGGAATCGTTTCAGATGCACCTCACGACGAAAAAATGGCAACTCAATCGTTACATGAACTTGCTCGTGATGCAAAGTGCCCTGTATTTCACCGCGTACGTACTCATATTCGTCCCTTCGCTTCCTATTCCCTACTTCCATCCAAGCCCATAGAATGACTCAATGGTAGAACTGACTACGCCACAGCGTCCTTTTAACCTTCCTTGCCGATCTGTTGAGCGTTTCTGGAAAACTGCCGAATAACGGATGGAAAATGGTGCTATTTGATGGTCCACAATATGTGCCTCTGTTTACCCTCGCTCCTCGCCTGGTCACGAGTATCCGGGCAACGTATGCACGTGATGTCCAGAGTAGAGGTGGGATCGATACTGGGTTTGGCTTGTCCTCCGGGAGTGGGACGGCGATCGTATTCGCGGATGTCGAATAGAATGAATGATCGGAGGGAATCGAAGAGACCCAGAAGGAGGCGGATGTAGAAGGGAGCGATGGGTCGGAGGGTGTCGAGGAGATCCTGCTTGACTTGGCCAGTGTAAGCGTTAACTCGTCAGTATAGGATTATTTATTCGGTGGGCATTGGATCTCCGACTGATAGTTCTGCCTCGACTCGCGTTTGTGCATCCATTGAGACCGCACGTTAACGTCGGTACCCATGGCAAGTTGCGGCCCAGTTTGTGTTTAGCAGCGTTTGAATCGCTACGGCTCGATGGGATGCGGTACGGCTCTCTTTGATCTGCTGGCTGGATGCTCGAAATTCGAACTATCACTGGAGGCTTTCTAATGGACCGCCTCTTGATCCACCCCGCATTCTTTCTATCATACCAAGTCGCCCTGAAGACGTATTATGCCATTACACTGGCTTCTTCCACTCAAACTTTTCTGGATGGGGCATCCGAGATCATCCAGCCCATGGGTGGGCACAAGGTGCATCTTCCTTCCTCGCCGACCCCGGTGCAAGCTGAGTTGATATCGGTTCGATACCCGCACTCACGTGGCTAAGTTAGCTCCTACGGGTTCATTAACATCGATACGGGAGTGCTGGACGACAAGGGCAACGTCTACGACCTCGAGTTCTAGAAATATGTCGACGCGTACTACCAAATAAGCTTGCTGATTATCTTCCAGTGTACAATGAGGAGCCATTGCCCTCCATTTGGATCTGTCAAAAATGCGAGATCTCGTCTGACCTAAATATAAGCAATGTACTTGTTGTCACTGTTCACGGGAGCCACCACAAATAGGCAAGCTGCCTAGTTGTATGCGTCGTTGAGCGAGTTCCCGATTGTCTTTAGATTATCTGACTACTACACGAGGCAGACAGGCATCGGAATAAATAACGCTTGTGTCGAGGAGTATCAAGAAAAAAAAAGTCTGCATCCATGGGTGAGTGGCAGCATCGTATCGACCCGCGGATGCGACACTTGACGGAAGGCCCATCAAGGTGAATCGGGTCATTCGATGGCCCACTTGCCTATTTCATAACTCTAGCC